>PVHY01018917.1:0-16803 GCA_004024945.1 Uropsilus gracilis | reverse complement strand
CAATGCAATCTTTTGCTGTAGGTATGCATCATGAAAGGATTCCCTTCCATCCAGCTCATGAACTAGTTAACTAGCTGGTCCAGTTCTAAAAAGCAATCACTGTGGTGTCCTGTACCGAAGTACCTTGACCACAGTCCTCCAGCACATCCAGTCATGTGTTTTCTGTCTTTCCTGGGCAGGACACAGTATGTAGTCCTGGACAAGCTCCTGTCTGCAGCACCTCCTTTTTGAGAAGAAACAGATTTCCCATTTCATGGACTCACCGCCCCAGGACAGTCCCTGTTTTCTGTGAGTGGACTGGCCGCTGGTCTCAGTTTATCAGCTGCTGAACCCAATGAGAGGGTGGCCACACCCACCTTGATTGTCCTGCTCTTTTCTTTCCTGCAGAATTTTGAATAGCTCCCCCAAGAGGAATGGTTTGCAAAGCTCCAACATTATTATCCATAATGTATAAAGCCCTCAAACATATATTGATTGACATTAATACAACATGTCGTAAAATGGAGGGTCATTGTCTCACATGGGGGGAATGTTCGAGGTATAAATTACCTTTATAACTATCAGCAGCTGCCTCTTAACATTACCCGGTGGCCTTTTGTCAGCCTCCAGGCTATGGAGCTTGGAGTCCTCCCTTCTATTTGAGGCCTTTTCCTTTTTATCTTGGTGTATTTGTCTTTTAAATTTATCTTTACTTGCTTATTTGTGTGTGTGGGGGGGAGGGGGGTGATTCACAGCTTTCAGCTTTGGCTCTGGGTTGTCACCGAGACACTGGATGGTAGAGAAGTAGTGTACCTTCCTTTCAAATCACCTTTCATCTACTTTGGGTATTTACCTCTCTCACCCTAAATACCATACTTATATTCATGCTTTGCAATCTCCCAATTTGGGCATTTTTTCAGTTCCTCTATTCTGCCTATGACGGAAAATGACCATTTAGTTCTTTGTCACCCCTATCACCTCTACTCATCACACTTGTTCTCCAGATACTTGCATGTTATAATTTAGGTGAGTTCAGTTTTCAGCATTCACATTATTTTAACAATGTAAACAATAGGCATAGCTGAGTCACATTGACGCTGTTCTATTTCCTTGCCCTCTGATTGTGGTAGATTATTTCCCAGTATGACTGGAAAATAACTTCTCCCTGAACACTTGCCTCTTCGCAATGTGACCTTGCCACCTCTCTACTTCTTAAATGGTTTCTTCCCTTCTTGAGTTTAAGCTGTCATGTCTTTGGCCAGTGGGACATCATATTCATTTCGTGTTGCTGCTTTAATAAGTGATGCAAACACCGCGATTTAAAACAGCATAACTTTATTTTCTTCAATTTCTGGAAGCCAGAAGTCCAAAATCCGTTTCACTGGGATAAAGTCAAGGTGTCAAAAGAATTGGTTCTTTTTGGAAGGAATGAAGTGGAGAAGCTAAAGTGAAATGTGAAATGCTAAGGGGAGTCTTACCGTTTTCAGCTTCTAGTGACCAACTTGGTCGTTTTCTCCATTTTCAAAGTGCATCATCCCAATCTCTGGTTCCTTCATCACTTCACTTTCTCCTCCTGCCTCCTCCTGCTTCTTTCTTAAAAGGAGGCTCTGCTGGAATTGCATCAGACCCACCTGGATCATGCAGGCTTCCTATGCCCCAGCTCAAGATCCTTAATTTAACCACACCTGCAAAGTTCCTTTTGTCATCTAAGGTAACATAGGTATGGGGACCAAGATGTGGACATATTTGGGAGTGTGGTTATTCAATCTCTTGCAAACATTAGCAAATGTGATGCAATTTGAAATCTGAGAACAGGACGTGACAGGTTGAGCTATCTTGTTGGTGGAGCCATGGAGAGGAAAACAGGGACTTCCCAGCTAATAGCCTCATTCCCCAAACATGTGAGTGAGGCCATCCTCCAGCATCTTCCTCCGTTGAGGCGCCAGCTGGCTGCGAATGCATAAGGGATTGTGGGCGCCATCAGCAGAACTGCCCAGAGGATTTCAGTCCAAATTTTTGACCTACAAAGTTGTGACGAAATGAAGTTTTAGTTGTTTTAAGCCACTACATTTGAGTGTTTCGTTACATAGCAAGAGATAACTGTGACATTTTCCTATGTACTTACTGGGACTCAACCCCCAAGTCTCCACCTGCTGTCTAAAAATTTCCTTTTAATATAATCAAACACGTAAAATAATCTGTTTAACTCCATCTTCTTAGACACGTCACTTCTGGAATGTTCTGACCTACTCTAACCCTGACTGTCTTCCCCCTTATTCTTGTGTTACCTTCCTCCTGGCTCTCTACCATTTTTCTGGAATCCTTTACCCTCCCTCTTCTGTATTAAGTTTCCTTTTTTCTCGAGAGCCTAAGTCTTTCTCTTGGTTTACTGCCTTGATTTGATGGAGAACATCCTCCACTAGCTTCCTAGGAAAGGATGCAGAGGATGTGAATTTTGAAGGCATTTCCTGATTGCAGGCATCTTTATACTTCCTCATATCTATATCATCTTTTCTGAGTCTTGGCTGCTGAGTTGGAAATCATTTACTCTCATCATTTTGAAGGCATTTTGTTCACAATCTTTTAACTTCCAGTCACTGTGAAGAACTTCCACCACAATTCTGATTCATCTTTTGAACGCAGTCCATGTTTTTTTCTCTGTGGAAGCTTTTGGAGTCTTCTCTTTGTTCTGAACTTTAAAATTGCACACTGATATGCCTTTGTGCAGATCTATTTCCTCTTGGTTGGGTACTTAGGAGACCCCTCAATCTAGAAATTTATATTGTTCAGTTTGAGGATGTTTTCTTAGTTTCTGTGTGTGAAAATATCATCCCCTTCATTTTCTCTCTTCCTGGAAAGGCTATTATTCAGATGTTGGACCTCCTCGACTGCTCTTTTAGTTTTCATATCACTTCTCTAATTTCCATCTCCATCTTTTTGGGTTTACTTTTGAGAAAATTTCCTCAAGTTTATCTTCCAATAGACCTGTTGACTTTCTAATTTCTTCTATAGGATTTTTAATTTTCAAAGCACTTTTTTTGTGGGGCTTTCCACATTCTTTTTTAATACCATCCTTTTCTTGCTTCAGGCTTGCAAAATTTTTTTGATGGAGTACAGACCCTGAATCAGGTTGCTTGTGATTAGTGTTAATTTACTAATTGCATAAACCTGGATAGCTTTCTTAATCTCTTCTGGCCTCAGTTTCCTCATTAAAATCAGAATAATAATTGTACCTATCTTAGAGGACAATCACAGGAATTAAATGGGTTGATGTAAAGGACTTAGAATAATGTCAATTAATATCTGTACATTATAAGCACTCAATATATTTAGCTATTATCACCATATAACTTTTCTGACACTATTAACAATAAGGTTTTTTTTCCCCCTGCATTGTGTTCATTTCTGCCAAAACTTTTTATTGATTGACTTTGGCATATTTTTCAAGTTGGACACTTCTTGTAGATATTTATTGATTGTTGACTCACAGTTCATATTTAAGAATGAATCATTTCCTATCTGGGGAGTGGGTAGCCTGATTGTCATCCTTCCGAGATCTCCTGAGGAAAACCCCCTTTTTCTGCCTGGTAACCCCTGTCCTGATATCTTCATTTTTATCTTCACTAGGGACCATGTACCTGATGGGTAGGTCAGTGGCCTCTCTGTATACAGCGAGCTGAGTTGGGTGTCTGGCATGGTCTTTTAAATAGACTTGCAACCGATTCATGTACATTTGCCTCTAATTCTAGAAGCATCTGGTATCACCCATTCTTGAGTATTTGGGCAGTTCTATGCTTCTTACAAAGTTCTAGATTCCCCTCCTTCCCACTACCTGCTTAGTTTTCACTTTCTCAAGTGTACTCCATTGATATACCTCCTAAAATTTGTTGTTTTTGACACCTCTCTCATTTTCTCTCCTTTTACCAATTAGTTTTCTAAAAATTCATTCTTCTTGTTGTTGTTTCAATAGATAGCAGAAGTAAATGCTTGTGCTCAGTCTACCATTTTTAAACAGAGGTCTCCACTGAATTTACGATGCAAAGGTATACTTTAACATTGTACTTTGAAACACATAGCCAGTTTGCATCTTTGTCTAGCTGTCTTACTTTCATTAAATAGTAAGTCTTCTTTATTCTCTAATTAGGTTTTTGCCATACAGAAGTAGTACATTGCTATTCGTTCTGGTAGTACTCATGGAGAAGCTAATGGAAATAAAGGAGGGATGGAGGGAAAAAGGAAGGAGATGGAGAAAAAGGGAAGAAAGAGAGGGAGGAAAAAAGGAAGGAAGAAAAGAAGGAAGAAAGGCTGTGAGATAAGAAAATGTGACAAATTATGCCAGATGAATAAGACAAACAGTAACCATTTGATGAATTGGTGGGCCTCGAGCAGTGCACTGATGCCTTACTTCTCACAACTCTGAGTGGCTAGCACATTAGGCGAGTCAGATATCCCACCAAATTCTACTTTTACCTCCTTATTTGATGATTTGTTGGGAAGCAAAACTCTCCAAAGCCTAGCTTCCTATGGCTATATTAATGTGAAATGTAATAATACATAACTGTAAACTAGTTTATGTGATTCCCAAATGAATGAGTAGGGGGAAGGTAATTTATTATCAATTTGCATCAAATTTCGATTAATGTAAAAAAATGCAAAGCTTACTTTAATATACTTATTTCTAGGAAAGGCTTTCCATTAAATAGAGTGTCAAGTGGGGGTGACGATTTGCTTGGGGAAGAGTCTTTATGGTTTTGATGTCTGGGCTCCCTGGGAGAAACCGCAGGGTTTTGGAAGCCTTTTTTTGGTCAGGCCCAAGGTTCAGTGCACAGTGGAAAGTTGAGTTTTTCAACTTCCCCCCTGGCTGATTAAAACATCATGATGGATGATGACAATAGGACCAGTGGTCTCTTCTTAGATGACATGAGGACCAGGGCAAACACTGGCACAAGAAGTAAGGCTTGAGAGGAGGCAGAATGTGTGCCCTTGCAGGGCTCAGCAAACTCTGGCATGAGGGTCAAGTCTTGCATATCACCTGTTTTTATTAATTACATTTTATTGGAATATGGTCACACCCAATCCATCACTCACTATTTATGGCTGCTTTCATTCTCCAATGGGAGCATTGACTTAGTTGTAATAGAGATTATAGTACAAGAAAAGTCAAAATTACTTAGTATCTGATCAAAACCACACTAAAATACCATCTTATACCAGTAAGAAGAGCCCATTTAAAAAAAAATGGGACGACAACAAGTGTTGGCATGGTTGAGGAGAAAAAGGAACACTCTTACACTGCAAACTGGTTCAGCCACTATGGAAGGCTGTGTGGAGGATACTCAAGCTACTGAAAATGGAACTATTATTCAACCCAGCAATCCTACTATTGGGAATCTACCTAAAGGACACAAAAACACTAATTAAAAAAGGCACATGTATGTAAATGTTTATTGCAGCTCTATTTACAATTGCCAGGGTATTGAAACAACCCAAATGCCCTGAAACTGATGAATGACTGAAAAAGTTGTGGTATATCTATGCAAGGGAATGTTACTCATCAATCAAAGAAGACAAACTTATGGCGTTTGCAGCAACATGGTGGAGCTAGAAGGAGTCATACTAGTGGAAATAAGCCAGAAGGAAAAAGAGAAATATGGAACGGCATCACTTATATGAGGGATACAGAGAAAACAAACAAATAAACAGACAAGAAAAACTCAAAACAGTCAACAGAATTGAAGCATAGAGCAGAGAGGGGAAGGAGAGTAGAGTTGGGGGAGGGGGAGGGCACAAGAGATAAAGATGATTCATGGGTGACGGGGTGGTGGGAGAATCTCAGGGTAGACTATGATATATGTATATCATATATGTATATGTATATGATATATGTATGTATATATGATATATGTATATATATGTATGTGTGTAAAAATAAGTGCAATCAATAAAAAAATTAATAAAAATATTTAAAAAAATTATTTAGTATCTGGCCCTTTATAGAAAAGTTTACAGGCCTTTGGTCTATAGGATGGTTCTCCACTTATTTGAATATAGTTTAACCGCAAGTGACAAAGTGTTCCTAAAACCTATTAATGTGAAGTGACATGCCAAAACTTGATGGCGTAAAATAATAAGTCATTTCTTTATCTCCTATCTCCTCAATTTGAAAGTTGAGCAAAGCTTGATGGGGAAGCCCAGTCTCTGTCCCATTTGCTATCAGCTCTGGTGGTGCAATTTGGGGATGGACAATACACTTTCAAAATGGCTCACTCAAATGGTTAGCCAGTCAGTACTGGTGCTGGCTGTCAATCAACAATTGAGTCAAGTTGAGGACTGTGGCCCCCATTTTCTCTTCATGTGGGTCTCTTGACAGACTGCTCAGATTTCTTCGAAGCCTTGAGTATGGGTTTTGAGGGCAAACAACCCAAGTGGCAGGAATGAGAAGATCCCTGTTTCTCGAAGTTTGGGTCTAGAAACTGTCATAGATGTCCACCATAATTTATTGATCATATGGTCAAAGAGTCCAGATTTAAAAGGAGACACACACCCCCACTTCTTGATGGAAGCAATGTAAAAACAATTGGAGGGTATAGTTTTAAGACTGTGATGTAGGAAATTGAGAAGTCTGTTGGGCATGTCCTGATATAAAGAAAAGCATTTCAGGAAGTTTCGCCCTGCCCCCTCCCTCATTTGCTTCTTTGCTCTCTGGGACACTACTATGTGGGCACATAAAGTTTGGTGCTATAACTGCCATCTGTGACCATAAAGTGACAGATTTAAAGGTGGAAAAAACATACTAAAGATTACAGAGTAGAACGATGAAGAAGAGTAACCCTTGATAAGATCATTGTAGACTTTGACCAACTTGTAAACACCTAGCTCCATACTTCTTGGCTTGGAATATTAAATAGAAGTTTATAGTGCTTATGCCAATGTAAGGTGAGTAAAGAAACATTTGGAATTGGGTCATGGGATCAGTTCTTTCCCAATCACTAGCAAAAAGCATTGGGATTCCCATGGCTGGAGTAGAGCCATTGAACTCTGAGGCTGGGAGAAAGACCCACTTTTCCTGGTTAATTCCTGCTACCAGTGAACCAGGATTTTGTTAGTGAGGGAAAAGGGAGAAACTTTGAATAGTCAACCAATACTGTCCACCATGTTGGATATTGCTCAAGTTTGTTGCTCTGTCAGTGGAGTTCTTGGATTAGTGGGGCATCAGACCTGAGGCCAGTGTTCTGGGAAATGTGGTTGACTTGGAGCCTGAATGCAGGAGCCACAGCTGACATGGCAGACTTTGAGCTCTGGCACTAACCTTCAACTAGAGTCTATCAAGGGGAAAGCCACTTGGGTTGCAAGTTTATGTTCTCATGGCAAAATGCTGTAATTAACATGGCTTTCCTGAGGGCTATGGAATTCTCTCTTAGCATCCCATGAGGATCTGAAGAGAGCACGTTAGAATAGTGTTTTCCATATCATTCACACAGGTGCCAGAATTCCCCAGAGATACTTGTTAAAAACACAGTGTTTCATACCCCACCTTCAGAGATTCTGATTCTAGAAGCCTGGGATGAAATAACTAAGGACAAAAACGGCATAGCCTTGAGCTTCTTTAACAAGTGCCTCCAGGTAATACTGAGACCCAGCCAGATTTGGGAAACACAGGTTTATGATTCTAGATGTGATTAAAGCCATCTGAAGATGATGAGAAACAGCTGGGGTAGATTTTTTTCATTAACTCAGTGAGTCTGTGCCAGGGAACCACTTGCTAATTCCTGTGGTGTTCAAGTCCCAGGTGGCTGTAAGGGCCAGGAAGCCTCATAGGTCCTGACATTTTCTGGGACCACTGTTGTTTGTCTCTCAAGAAGTAGGGATCCACTGCGATTTTTCCTGGACCTCTCAAAGAAGTAGCTGTAAGGTTACCTCCATAGCACTCTTGGGGGACCTGAACAGCCTGTCACTTTGGGGACCTGGGTGTACTGCCATTGTATTTGCTTTGGTCCCAACTAACCACAAATGGAGTGACTCAGAATAACACAAATTTATTCTCTTACCATTTGGAAGGTTACAAGTCTGAAGTAGGTTATAACTTGGCTAAAGTCAAGGTGTCAGCTGGGCTGTATTCCCTTTTAGAAGCCTACAGAATAATCGGTTTCCTCATCTTTTCCATTTTCTAGAGGCTTCTGACATGCCTTGGCTTGTGGCACCCTTTTTCCATCTTCAAAGTCAGCAATTCCAGATCAAGTCCTTTGCACAAGCCACCCTCTTCTACTTACAGGCACCCGAGTGATTATATTGAGCCCATAAGTAATCCAGGATGATCTCCCCATGTCAAAGTCCTTAACTTCATCACATCTGCAAAATGCCTTTTGCTATCTAAGGTAAAATATTCACAGGTTCATGATGGAGAGGGAGGGAGGGGAATTTTTCTGCCTGCATACTTAGCCATACCATACTGCCAAGTTATAATGAAATGACTTGAACTTTCATGAATTGATTTTTCTCCTTTGGGAGAAAAGGAGTTTCCCTGGAACCCTGCTGAGAGTCCCATTGCATTGGGACTCAGACGTGTTCCAGGGAGGGTTCTTATTCAAGGAAATTCCTCTTTCCTGTCATCCCAAGAGATGGTGCAAGAGCAGGGAATTCCTTGATGGAAGGTCGGTTATTCCATGCTTTTCTTTCTCTTGAACCTGGAGCTAGTTCTTTAAGCAGAGGGTATTTGTCATTACTTTTGAATTATCAGAAATATTTTAAAACACTGTCCTCACGGACTGTGGAATTTCCTTCTTTCATTCAAGGTTTTGCCATATTGTAGCAAGCATCCTGAAAATCTTCCTCTTTTCAATTTTGTTATTTCAGTTCCCTCTTTTAGCATTGTCTAAAATGCTGCCTTCCTTGGGCCAACAACCACCCCCCTTAACAACCTAATTTTAGGGAACAGGGTCACCCTGATCTAGTTTAAAGAGAAACATCTTTTAAGGGCAGAGAGTGTCCTTGCTGTCTCGAGAGTTCTCGTTTCTATGGCCTCCAGTTATACTTACCCAGACCCCTGTTACGCATTATCAAGCTTCCGTTTCCTCATCTATACAATAAAGATAATAATACTGTAGCAGGTGCAGCTGGTACCATGTCCATATTCTAAAGGCCCCTTTCCTTTATTGCAACAGAACTGTTGTTCAATTACTGGCATCTATACTTTTGGCTTCATTTGGCACCAGAGCCAGACAGGCCTCCCCAAGATGTTCAAAACAGACCTTCTTAAGATGTGTCACTTTGGTATGTGGACCTTGCTCTACAAGTTCACAGGTAATTTTGTACTCCTTTAACTGCAAAAATTTGGGTATTACTCAGAATTAGAATTTTTACTAGAAATAACCTTCCTTTCAGAGCAACTTATTTCTAAGGCAAAGCAAACATCTAATTACAAAGCATCTGGTCTTCATCATATGTGTCACACTCCCCTCATCATTTGGGCTCTCTTCCTCTTTCCTTTTAGCCCCAGGTCCTCATCACATTCCTTAGCTCAGGACATATACCCCTATTCCCCCCTCTGGCTTTAGGATCTGTATCTATGTAGATTCTCCATATGTGAGTAATTAAATTTGTTCTCTTCTCCTACTAATCTAGCTGATGGTAATCTGATTTTTTGACCAACCTGAGAAGAACTGGGGGGGGGTAGGGGGATATGTCCCCTCCACTCCTGTACTATCCAGAAGACTCTGGACCAGTTCTGTAACCTCTTTGGGTTTCACTTTCTGCATTTGTCAGATGGAGATAATCAGAGTTTTCCCTGCACTGGTTGAGGTTTAAGGAGGTAATATGAACAGAATGCATAGCATACTAAAAGACTCAATAAATATTACCTATTTTGGTTAGGTTCTTCTCCTACATGTGCACCAAATGGGTATTCTAGCCTTTTTTTTTGCCTGTTGAAAGGCTTGCAAAAGAAAACCTCAACTCTGAAACCCTGCCAAGAAACACAGGAAGAAGAGGATGACATATACATTTTATTTTCTTATAAAACTGAACATTCTAAAATTTTCAAAGAATTTTTGAAGTAGAAAGAATGTCAGTGGCCAGCAATGTTTCCATTAAGTTCAAGTACATCCAGAAAACATCCTCTGAACCATGTAAGTGACAGAAACATCAGGCTGGGCAGGAAATGGTCTTTTAGAACCAGGCTGGCATCTTATAGACAGAGGATCATTTGCGGGGGAAAGGCAATCAGCAAAATCAGATCGTGCACTATTGACAACTTCACTTGTTTTCTGATTTCCCAGCCCCTCGTGTTGGCTAAAGGGACCGAGGGACAGCAACAAGGACAGACACTTAGCTGCAGACATCTCTGGGGAAAGGAAAAGCATGTGCAGACTGACAGCTTCTCACTAAATAGAACCTCTTGACCCAATTGAAGCTGCAAGGCGATAGATTATAGAAGAAGGAAAAGGGAGAGCCAGGGTGACCAGCAGACCCAAATCAAAGCCAAATTGGCATGTTCCGTCACACACTGTGCAATTTTCCCAGTTCCTTGGCACTTGGCCTTGTCTGCTTGATCTGAAGTGAAGGATAACTTTTCAAGGAGACTTTGAATTTGACTCATGTGGTCACTTCAAATGGCTAGTACAGACCCTACAAAAATCTGGCCCTAGAGACAGCCTTTTGACTTCCATCATTCATTTCTTTCTTCAATCAAAGAGCACTTATTGAGCATCTATTACTTTGTCCAGAAGTGGACCCTGTGACAGGGATTTGAATGCAAGTAGTTTATTTGAGAGGGATCCCATTGGTTGTGGATTTGGCAAGCGAGGCAGGGAATGGAAGGCAGGCAGGTCTTCCATGAACCTGTTTTTAAGTCCATTATCACCAAAGGCAACTGGGGTTTAATACCACTGGGAAAATTTCAAAGCCAATGTTGAACATGTGTCTCAGTTTTCCCATGATGGGGGAGGACCTGGAGAGTATGCCATCTCCCTTCAGGCATTGTTTGAGGGTTGCTGGGAAGGGCACTAGTTCTCTAACATTTCTAGCAGCAAAGTGGGCCTGTACAGCCAGAGAAAACACTTAGGCTAAGGTGTAGCTGCTGCCTGGAAAGGTCTGCACCAAAGTGATCAAGGCTGTTGGGTACCAACAGCTTTTGCTTGACTAAATTTCAGTGTCAGGGACTGAGAATGGTGGGGGAGTGGGGGGAGCAAGATGGGAGGGAAGGAAGGAGGGAGAGTGCACAAGGCCTGCTCTCGAGGAGCTTGCAGTTTGCAGGGCATACCAGTGCAGTCGATGTGTGACACGGTGTGACAAGTGCTTTGGCAGGGGCCAGCCCAGGATGCCACAGAAATAAAGGGTGATGAGGGGAGTACAGAAGGGGCCAAGGGCATATGTCCTGGAAGAGATGAGACTGATTTGAGTCTTGCAGGGTAAGGAGGAGGTGTCTGGGAGAGAAAGTCAAGAAAAAAACATTTCCGCTCCAGGTATGGGGGACTTGTGTTCGCAAATGTATGAGGGTACAAGAGAGCACTTTGACAAATGTCCTTTATGTCTTGTTTTTCGTAGCATGCATTCCCTTTTGCTAAGAGAAACCTTTCTTCAGGTCTACAAGACTGTCCGCATTGCCCATTATTGGATGTCTAATGCACTCAACAAATTCTATTATTTTATGCTGGATGTATGGGGCTATTCGTTAATATCTGACAGTTATTACCCAGAAACTAAATGAACCTTGGAGTGAATATTTTCTTTTCCTTAAAAAGAATAAAAGAAGGAGGAAAGGTGAAATGTCAGAGAAAAGAAAAAATATGTTAAGCCATGAATCTTCACAGATGCATGGCATGCTTTTAAAAAAAACATGAAAAGATGTGAATTTGAGATGGGGCTCGGATGCATTCCCAAGACCAGCGTGGCTGTCTCTCAGACCCCTGCAAATGGCTTATCAAAGGCTCCAGCTGCGGGCTGGACACATTTGTCAAAGGCCTGACATCTGATGACGTCATAGTGCCAGAAGCTCTCCTGGGCCAAGCTTAGAAAAGGTGTACTGGGAGAGAACCCCAGCTGCGACCCACAGGATTCTTTTTATAGCCACTTGCTTCTTTTCTATGTGTTAGGTGGCTTGGTGGAATTGCTGTGGTTGATGATGGCTAAGGGGGAGAGAGGGGAATAGGTTCGTAATCCCCTTAAACACCAGATTTAAAATATATGCTAAAAAAATTGCTAAAAATCTGAAGTGGCCTGGGGCAAAATTGTAAATCTGATTAAGTCCTTCCTCAGTCCATGTGTTCCCCCTTTTCTATATTTCTCGGCTGGTTAAGGAGGGTCTACTATCCTGGGAGCCATTGCGAAAAGGTTGACCAGATATTTTTTCTATGGGACTAGGGAATTGCTGTTACTCCAACGCAGATGGATTTACATTTTAAAAGAGGACTGTGAGTAGGAGCAATGCTTAACACAAAGGAAAGTCTTCTTAACACAAAGGAAAGTCTTGGAATGGGGGAAATTTAGGTGCAGTGGGAGCTGGATTTGCTGGCTCCTTTCAAATCACACCAGGCAGACAACTATCTGGCCCCTTTTGGAGCCATCCACTCCCCTGCACAATTGGCAAACAAGATAGTTGTCTGTCTGGTGTGGACACCAAATCACAGAAAGGTTTGACCCCTTTCTTGGGACCACTCAGCCAGTTAGTGAATGGGATTCAAACCTGGGTCTTCCACCTAGAAAGTTTGTGCTTTCAAATGGGTAGTGCACAGGGATAGAGTTGAAACTCCTCCCTCCTCGAACACCTTGGGTGACTGTTGGAACATCCTAGTTTGGTCAGGGGTTCCAGCTGGTTCTGTGTTTGCCTGAGAAAAGATGGCTCTTTATTTTTGCCCGTGGAACCGCAGGCTCACGTTCCCCAGGGTACCATGGACTCAAGCAATCCCCAGACTCAACTTCCCAGGTAGCTGGGATTACAGGCGCGCACCACATTGCCCAGCTATTTTTTGGAACTAGGTCTCACTAAGTTGCCCCGAGTGGGACTTGAACGACGATCCCTGGTCCCTGCCATGGCTTCCTAGGTTGCCACTTACAGGCATGTGCCACCAAGCCTGGCCTTGAAAAGATGACTCTTGTAATGGGAAGGCTTGAACAGGTGGCAGTTGTGGTTGGGGGACCAAGATGATTAGGATCAAGTTGGAACATTCAAAAGTGGTGACAATGCTCAGAGCTTAGAGAGGAACGCCTTTGTGAGGGCAGGGAGCCAGGGGATTGCTGGGCTGGTTCGGGACAGGGTGCAGGACGGGCATGCGAGTTGGGACATGCCAAGGGTTTGGTGTTGAGACAACTCAGGGTGGTGAATTTAACCAGAAAGGGAAGGAGTTCTGAGATCCTTGAATCTGAAAGGACTGAAGAGGTAGGCAATGTTTTGGCATTTCTGGGCCTACAGCTAGGAAGCAAAATGAATGGACAAGGAAGGTATACACATTATAAAGATGACCATAGCCACAGCTGTCATTCCCACCTGGTCTCCTACAATGTGACCTGCCACTCATCCATCAAGCCGTTGTCTCTATTCTCTTGAACCTGATAAGATCTGGTTATTTCTTTGACCCACAAAAAATGTTGGAAGTGAATCTATACCTATTTCTTCATGGCTTTCTCAGGCTGTCTCTTGGGATACTATTCTCAGAAACCAGCCACCATTCTGTGGGAAGCCCAAGTCACAAGGACGTGACCCAGTTGACAGCCCCAGCTGAGTTGTTGGCTGACAGCCAACCTGCCATGTGTGGGCACCATCTTACACATCCAGCCCAGTCCAGTCATCAGGTGATTGCAGCTGATACACCTTGAGAAAGCTGAGTGAGAACTGTTCAGCTGAGTCCAGTTAGCTCACAGAACCCAAGAGACAATTCGAACTGTTGTTGCAAGTCACTATGTCTTATAGCTGTTTGCTATACAAGAGCAAATTCCAGAAAAAGAAAGACAAGAGTCCCAAAAGACTGGCGCACTGAAATGATGAATGTGTCAACCTGGGGTGTAAGAAACAGAAAATTAAAGGAGGCTTCATATGGAGACAAGCTTATATTCGTAATGCCAATTAGCCCAGTAACCTGGAAACTTGAGTTACAAGCTTGGTCCTACCACTCACTGGGTCTGGAAATTACCAGTCTCTGGGCCTCTGATTCTTCATCTGCAAAATGGAAATGATTTATTCCCAATGGAACCCAATTGGGACAGGCAATGTAAAGATCAATATGATCTAGCCCATGAGAGCTTGTGTACATTCTAAAATGAAATCAGGCCCTGTGAAAATGTTTGTATATAAATGCATATCAGTATGTTAATTACATGCAAATGCCTTAGACACATCCCTGGCACACTATAAATGTTCCATTCATGTCTGCTGTTATTATGTGCTTGCAACTCACTTCTCTGAATAGCATTTGCACCCTGATTGCAGCTTTAAAAAACTGACCTGGTACAACTACTTTGGAAAATTGCTTGGCAAGGCAATTAAACACATGCCTATCTATGACCCAGCCATTCCAAACAGGTGTGTTCCCAAAAGAAATGGGTTTTTATAGTCATCCAAAGGCATGTGCGAGATGGCATTCATAACAGCTCCAAGTTGGAGACAATTCAAACATCCCTCAACAGTCAAATGGATAAATGGTAGCATGTTCCTCCAGTGGAATACCACTCAGCAATTAAAAAGGATGAAATAGTATTTCATGTAAATGCCTGAATAAATGTGGTAGACAATGAGTGAAAAAAGTCAAACATAGAAGAGTACAAGCTGCATGATTATTCATAAAAACTGGCAAAACTCCTCTGTGATGATGGACATCTGTGCTAAAAAGAGGCATGAAGGATCCTCCTGGGCTGCTGGGTATTCCATGTTCTGACCTGGGTAGTGATTATGCAGATGAATACAGATGTAAAAGTTAAACAAGTTGTGCACTTTAGATGTGTTTTCACTGTATGTTATACCACAATACAGATGTAAATAATGGGGGAAAAGCTCCCAGTGGGTGGGTTGCTCCCAGGGGGTTACTGTCAGGGTGCTCTAGAATGGGGAGTCTTTGGAAGAAAAGACTTTCTCCCCCTGGGA
This sequence comes from Uropsilus gracilis, assembly GCA_004024945.1. Lineage (NCBI taxonomy): Eukaryota > Metazoa > Chordata > Mammalia > Eulipotyphla > Talpidae > Uropsilus > Uropsilus gracilis. The sequence goes on along the minus strand of PVHY01018917.1, from coordinate 1,754 downwards.
GGTGGCAGTTCCTGTTAAGCCAAGTGAACCTGTAGGCCACTGGGAAACTGTCCTCTGGGGCTGTCCTGCACTGCTTGTGGTTCCCGAAGGCTGTGCTGCGGATATCGGGAGGGGGCTCCCTAAGTTCCTCAGACCCGGTCCTTCCTTCCACAGGTGGGGCAGAGGCCTCTCAGTCTGAGAAGCCAGGCGTGAAAGGCTGCTCCGAAGAATTCCTATTAACATGAAGCCTCACTGACATCCGGAACCCACACAGCTCAGCGGAGACAAGTAGAAGCTGAGCGAGGGGCCACATGGCCTATTTACTGGTGAATCCAGTTCCTCATCTAACCACTGGAAAGCGTCTACCGGGTCTGGGATCTGGTGCGGGCAGCAGGGTGGGTTTCCCCGAGTGGGGGTGGGGGCAGGAGACGGATTTACTAGAGAAAGCCTTCTCTCAAAAGCCCTCTATTTTCGCCCTCACGCCCCAAAGCTCTGCCGGTCTGTCACTGCCAGCACAGTCATAGAAAGAGGGGTTTCGAGGAGCCAACAACACAGGTTTCCTCCCTCCCCCAGCGAGGGGCTGAGGCGCCCCTAGCTACCGACCATACAAGCACTCCGTAACCCGGCCGCTGGCTCAGCGCGGCGGATTCAGTATAATTAATTTAGAAACCAGGGCGGATTTTATCACTATCTCTGCTGGAGCAGGTTTCGCCGCCGCCTGCGGGCTTCCCTAGGAGAGCACTCGGGCATCAGACCCCCAGGGCAGCCCCTCCCCCCAGCGCCCCGGCCCGCGGGCCGCCTGGGCCGCCTGGGCCGCCGGGGTTCCCTGCAGCGAAGCCCCCAGGGAGCCTCCTCTGCCCTCCCGCCCGCGCGTTCCGTCCCTGGCACTTCTCCGGGGACGCGGGGGCGGCCCGGGGGCAGCCGGAGGCCTTGGCAGGGCCGCAGGGTAATTGGAGCGCGCCGGGGACGCCGGCGGGCGGGGGCAGGAGTGTCTCTCGGGGCGCCGGTCTCCGCCGCGGCCCGGGAGGGGGCAGCCGGGATCCGGAGGGCCCTGCCGGGCTCCGCGCGGCCACCGACACCCCTCCCCCGCTCCGCGCCGGCCGCGCCGCGCCCTCCCCTCCGCTCCGCCCGCTCATTAGCGGATGCCGGGCCGGCCCGCTCGCCTCCTCCGGCCGCCAATTACCCGCCCCGCTGGCTCCGAGCGCGCCGCCGGGCTAGACAAAGGCGCGGGCGGGCGGGGGAGGGGAAGGGAGGGAGCCTGGGGCGCCCGCGCCTGCAGAGCGGCGGCGGCGGCGAGATAAGGGCGGCTGGGGCGCGCGGCGCTCCAAATGGAAATGAACCCTGCCGGCGGGGGAGGCCAGCGCGGCGGCGCGCCGGGGCTGGGCGCCGAGGTTCGACGCGCCTCGCTCCCTTCGGACCGGCTTTGGAGCCGACGCCGGCCTCCTCCCCACCCCGTGGGGACCCGGGGGCCAGGGTTGCCCCCCTGGGGCGCCTCTGCGTTTGGAAAGTGCTGGAGGCTTGCCACGCGCCTCGTGCCTCCCGAAACCAGCCCTAGGGTTGCGCTTGGCCGGGTGCAGCCGAGGCCCGCCCTGAGCTCCCCCCTCCACAGTCCCCCAGGCCCAGGGGGGTGGCCTTCCCCAGGCAAAGCCACGCTGCGAACGCCAGGGCTGGGAGCCTGCTAGAGTCTGCTTAGCGCGATCATAGCCGCACTTCCGGCCCTCTTCTTTGATGATCAGGCGGTTTGGTGTTTTTTTTTTTTCTTTCAGTATTTGGCC
>PVHY01018916.1:0-28356 GCA_004024945.1 Uropsilus gracilis | reverse complement strand
TCTATCTGTCTATCTGTCTATCTGTCTATCTGTCTATCTGTCTATCTGTCTATCTGTCTATCTGTCTATCTGTCTATCTGTCTATCTGTCTATCTGTCTATCTGTCTATCTGTCTATCTGTCTATCTGTCTATCTGTCTGTCTGTCTGTCTGTCTGTCTGTCTATCTAATCTATCATATATCTATCTCTATATCTCCATCTCTCTATCTCAATCTCTTCTGTGCTGTGATGACAAAAGACTTAGGCACTCAGTGCTGACAATAGGAGACCAATGTCTAGAAAACACAATGCACTGGAGATTTTAAAATGTGATGTTTATAGAATCCATATCCTCTAGGTTAAGGACCTAAACAGTCTCAGGACCTAAACTGACTCAGGACCTCAACTGTCAGGTTGTGAGTTCAAATGCTTAATCAGCAAACTGGTTTCTGTGTGACCTGTGCATGTGTGATGCACTACTGCCTAAACACTCTGATTTTGGTTCAGTGCTTGATATGGGTAGAATATTTGTGTTTCCCCACCCCTAATTTCATGTGTTGAAGACTTAGCTTCCTATTGAAATGATGCTAAGAAATTGCTAAGGATAGGGCCCTTACCAGTGCCACCACTGTGATCTTTGACTTCTAGTTTCTAGAACTATGAGAAAACATGACCCCCAGGTCAAGATATCTTGTTATAGCAGCAGGAACTGGTTAAAACACTACCCTTCTGGCCAGCTCTGCAGAGGAGTCAAGGGAACTTCCATCTACAGGTTTACCTCAAATCTTGAGGTAGGTAACATGCAAGCAAATGACAGTAATGGAGACCCTTAATTAAATGACTCAAATATAAGGCCAGGTACTTTTTTGTCCCATAACAGCCTGTAGGTAAATGGTGGTGTAGCCAGCAAGGTGGTACACATACATGAAGTTATCTTGGGACTCTTGTTATTCCATTTTTTCCTCCTGCATCCTCTCTGGGGATGTCCTGTACATGATGAAGGCTAATCAATACCATCTCTGATTATCATCTCACTGCAAGGAGAAAATCCAGGACAAGTGACTTTGACTTGAAGATGAAGATGCCAAGTTTATGCATCTCACCTCCATTTAGACCCTGTTAGTCATACAGTCATACCCAACTGCAAGGCCAGTTGAGAGAACTGTAAGACATAACTGACTGCCTTGTGCCCCCATAAAACACAGAGGGTTCTGTTACCAAGAAGAAGGGGAAATGAACTCTGGAAGACAGCGGACCACCTCTGCCAGAGTCCTGAACATCTTTCAGTTCCTCTTCTTGTGGAGCCCAATGCTACCATCCAAACTTGTCCTTGGGTTCTTGGGAAAGTTCTGAGTTTTTAGATGAAAACTCCCATTTTTCTTAAATTAGCTTGAGTGAGAAACTGGTCTTTGTTACTATTTCCCCAGATTAGAAAAGTATACCTAGAATCCCTCAGATCTTAGTAAAAGTTGAAAGGAACATAATGTGTCAACAAGTAATGGTTTCAGAGCAAGTACTCAACATAAGTACTATATGAAAAGGCTTGGTCAGTCTGATTACAAGGTTGACCATATTAGGAGATGAGGACTCACCCTACAGGACAGTTTGGAATATCTTGTGTAGTGTTGCTTCCGTTGGGAACCCTGAATTCAGGCAAAAGCATTTAGGGCATTAACTTGTCTTCGCAACTTTCATTCCTTTTCTGCATTTTTTTCAGGTATGATTTCTTTTTAAAAAATATTAATTTATTTATATAGAAATTTCACATCTTTATGATCTCTGGGGTTCACCCCCCCTCCCTGACTGCTAATACCCTGTCCCCCACCCCAAGTTGTGTACTTTAATTTGGTTGTGGGCTTGTTTTGACTTTTTTCATGGCTTTTTGTTTCTTTCTCAAGTCCCATATAGTAGTGAAACCATTTGGTGTCTGTCTTTTTTCTTTTTGACTTGTTTCTGCTAAGATGATTTCTTCTAAGTTCATCCATGTTATCATAAAATTGTCCAATTTGTCATTTTTAATTGATGAGTAATATTTCATTGTGTATAATACCACATTTTTTCATCCAGTTATCTGTTTTCGGACATTTTCGTTGCTTCCATGTCCTTGCAATTATAAATAGTGCTGCAATAAACATCCGAGCACAGCTGTCCCTTTGTACAAGCATTGAGGCCTCCTTAGGGTAGATTTCCAAGAGAGTAATTGCTGGGTCAAATGGTAGTTCCATTTTCATTAATTTGAGGGTCCTCCACACAACTTTCCATAGTGGCTGGACCAGTTTACATTCCCACCAGCAGTGTAAGAGTGTCCCCTTCTCTCCACATCCTCGCCACCACTTGTTGCCTGTTCTTTGGTTGTAGGCCATTCTTAATGGTATAAGGTGGTATCTCATTGTTGTTTTGATTTGCATTTCCCTGATTTCTAGTGACGCTGAGCAATTTTTCATGTACCTGTTGGCCACTTGTATTTCCTCTTTGGAGAAGTCTTTTTAGTTCTTCTCCCCATTTTTTTGATTGGGTTACTTGTTTTGCTTTGGTTTAATTGTGTGAATTCCTTGTGGATCTTCGTTATTAAACTCATAGTCTTGTGGAGGGCAAAATTTTTTTCCCATTCAGTTGGGCTTCTTTTAGTTTTTTCTGTTGTCTCTTTTGCTGGATAGAAGCTTTTTAGTTTGATGAAGTCCCATCTGTTAATGTTTTTCTTCATTTTTTTGCCATCAGTAGATTTTTCCAGAAAGGGGTTTCTGAATTGTACTTCATGGAGGGTTTTTCCCATTTTTTCCTACATATGTTATGATTTCAGGTCTGACAGATTTAAGTCTTTTATTCATTTTGAGTTGGTTTTTGTACAAGGTGTGAGCATGTTGTCTTAGTCCAATTTTCCCAGCACAATTTATTGAAGAGACTATCTTTGTTCCAATGTAAGTTTTGCCAGTGGAATTCCTGCCATTAAGAAGTTCCAAATCCTGTGTCCATGCCCTTCATATCTGCTCTCTCATGTATGTGTGTGCTAAGGATTCTTTGGGCCTCAATGCTTTATTATTAAATGAACATCACTAACAATGGGAAATTTTAGGCATTTTAGGGCATTGGATTTGTTCTTTTTCTCATCTTATAAATAATATCCACACAGAATCCTTCAGACATGTTGGAGCAGTGTCTTTTGTCATTTTGTCTTCATTGGATAATAGTGGTCTGGTCAGAGAAATCACTCCCCCATCCCGTTTGCTTTAATGTGTCATTTAGAATGGTTGATTGGGCCATTAATTAACAGTCCAGAAGTGCTTAGATTGGTTCAGAGCTTTTGAGTTCCTGGATGAAAATGATTGATCTGGATTTCTCATCTCCCAACATTGCTTTCTTCTCTTTTTTAAGCTGACCATTTTCTGAGTAAAAAAAAAATATCTATTGTATGGTTTAGCAATTCCACTCCTAGTTATCTACCTGAAAAATACAAAACAGTCAATTGAAGTACTGAATGCATTTCTGTGTTCACTGCAGTGCTCTTTGCTATAATCAACTTATGGAAACAACCTAAGCACCCAGTGACAGTGTAGAGAGGATTAAAAAGATGTGGCATATATACATAATGGAATACTGTTCAACTGTAAAAATGATGAACTGTTGCTATTTGCAACATGGGTAGAACTAGGGGATTAAACTTAGCAAAGTAAGGCAGAAAAAGAAAGACAATGCCTAGATAGATTCACTCACTTATGGAATATAGAGAAACAGAACAAAACATCAGATAAAAATAAACCAAGACAAACTCCAGAAATCTTATTACCATCAGAAGGAGAATGTATGAAACAAAATATGGAGAGGACTTAATGGAGCATGATGTGGACTATGGTTGCCCTGATGTTGGGTGTGGTATGTTGCCATATATCTGAAGAAGTGGTATCCCTATGCCTCTGAATAACATACAGTGTTAAAAGTCAATGATAGCTCAATAAAAAAGTTGACTATTTTGTGCCCTGGTGTCCAAAAGTATGGATCAAATGAAGGTGCCAGAATTATACAGTGTGTATCTCATGAGGGGTTACAGTAAACTAATGATGACCAGAAAATGTCCTCAATGAGATTTTGCATGTTCAAAGTTAGAACTGAATTCAGTATGTGGGCTTAGTGAACTCAGTTTAATTAGTGTCTTGGTCTTCTCTACCTTGAATTTTTTGACCATGTCTTGGGAAGTTTACTCTTCCATTTGCCATGGTTTTCAGTAAAAGAGAGACCATTCTGGACTCTTGACACATTCTGTTCATGACAGGCCACATAGAAGAAATGGAAGATGGGATGAGATGTGAACTCTACATGTGCTAAACAGCCATTATGTGTTAGGCAAAGCTAAAGGTTTTTCTATAATAATAAATAAACAGGAAGAATTAATATTTTAGGTTATGAAAAAATTGAAGTTTCAAGTAAGTAGTTTGAATAGGTCACTAATAACTAATAAGTGGTAGAGTCAGAATCTGAACAGTTTGACTATGCTCAAAATCGTCTTCTACACCTTTATGTCAAGAGTTTTCCATTAATAGGTCCACCTTGAGGATAAGGAAAGGAGCATAGTTCATGTTGGTCACATTCTTTATTAACTATAAGGTGAGAGGGCTGGAGACTTTGGAGAATGAATTCATAATTTATTAAGAGGGGTGTATGTTCTGCCATAGCTTCATTAGTTGACTCCAGGAGAATTCATTGGCTATGATTTAGTTTCACTAACAAATAAGAAACAAACAAACAATGTTGCTAGTATTTAAAGGACTCAGTAAAAGTCTAAATGAAATACCATGTAAAAATTACAACAGGTAGGAAAAAAATATCTATTAATACAAATGATAGATGGATTTTAAAATATCCATTGAAAAGTATTTTCCACAGAGCAACAATTTTGTTTCACTCTTGTACTGAACTTGCTTCTTAAATGTAAGCTCATGCTTTGTGAAGAAATCCAAAAATGATAGAAATGAAAGGGGCATTAGACATCACCTTATCCAAACTTCTGTTCTTATGATTGCAGTTATCTCTTTTTCTTAGATAGGTTTCACTTAGATAACTTATTGCTATGCCATGTATACAACAGGGGCTTAATAAGTTGCAATTGAATCAAAGGTGAACATCCTTTATATACTTTGTGATTTGACATAATCTCTCATTCCAGTACCCCGTGAACATCTGAATCTCAGAACGCATTTTATGCAATCATCCTTAACTCCTATAGGGGTTTAGTTATTTTTATGAGCTTTTCCCTCCTGAAGTGACCTTTTATAGCAGCTTGGGTTTAGCTCAGAATATAAATTCAGTACAGTTAAGCATTTGCATAAAATACTCTCTAGTGTTTTGATTGTATTAGACCTGCTGTGATGCCAAAAAAACAAAAAAACAAAAACAAAATAAACACCCCAGCATTTGGATAACTTTTGCTTCACCTTTTCTTTTATTTCTTTCTCTTTTTAAAAAATCAGTGCATCTTCTATGCCAAGGTTGGGAACTAGAGTGGCAAGTTTACCTCCACCCAGGCTCTGGGCTTTGTGCAACCCACCAGCTGCACATAGTTGAATTCTCTGCTGTCTCCTATTGAAATTCTTAACACTTTTCTAAGCAAGTGAGTCTCAATTGTCACTTTGCACTGGACCCTGCAAATTATACATTTTTGTCTTACCTCTCTCCCCTTGGGCATCTGAGTGCTTCATTTCCTTTTAGTTCCTGCAACCCACCTTCACAATGGGGGTAGGGGAAGGATATCACATGCTTCCATCTGGTTGGGATCTGAAACATTTTAGACCCTTAGAATAAATTACTTAGTGTTATTCAAAAGCCACAGTTTTCTTCATGCACATCACCAAATGAATGGAACAAAATGAACTTGGATGGATATTCAACTAGTACCAGTCACTGAGTTTGGGTGATATAGTTATTTTGTTTAACCTTCACTTCAAGCCTGTGAGAGAAGCATTGTGATTTTGATTTAGCAGATGGGAGCCTGGAAGTTGAGGGAAGTTTTTCAGCATCAGGCTTCACACCTCTGGTTTATCTGATTCCAAAGCCCATTCCCCTTTTCTCCCTTTGTTTATCGGAGGCATGGAAATATTGCCCTGAGATCAGAGTGTTATTGGCAAGGATTAATGACTTTCTCACCACTATCTCCCTCACCTCATGAACAGGGCCTTGCTCAGCTGATTGGTAACAGTCAGATACATTATTCTAGACTCTTCTGGAAGAGTGTGTTATGTTATAGAGCTACATTTCCAGGAACACTCTTGGAACTGGAAGTGGAGAGGCATCATTATCTTTGGTGATGGGGAAAGGGGAATGGAGAAAGCAGACAAGCACTGGTAGAATTTTGTGCTGGGGGGTCTTGAGTTCAGCCAGCATCTGATGGCATTGTGTTACTCCACCATGGTGAAATAGCCAGTGGCACCACTCATTCATTCTTTTTTTCATAACGTCTCTCCCAATTCTGTCATGTGTCAGGCATTATACTTAAGTCTTACAGAGACAATAATGAAAAAGACATAGCTCCTGCTTTCCAGAAGATACAGGCTTATAGGAAGGTGTAGACTTTCAACCTACTTTACTCTCACAGTTTTCCTGGCCTGCTTCTGAAGATGAGGAATCAGAAGCTAGAGAAAATTCAGGAGATGAATGTAATTTTATTTCTGAAACTCACTGAAATCTTTCCTTGTTGATCTTTGTTATAGAGCAGGACCCTGAACAGGGTGATATACCTCTATCTGCCATGATTTGCATCTTTGGCTGAGTAGTTGATTCTAGCTAGTCTTGTACCATTCTCTACCTTAGGAAATAGAAACACAATTTTTGAAAATTGACATGAAGAAGAGTTGAGTTGTAACAAACAATTTCTGTCCTAGTTCCTTCCCCGTACCTGGTGGTGGTGCTTTGGAATACTATGGATAGTTCAACAGCCTCCAGAAGCCAGCAGGGTGAGAGAATGGAATTATGCTCAGCAAATGCAGGAATGGAGCACAGCTCTCTGTGTTTCCATGGTAACAGTGATAACAGCTTATATTTATAGACTCTCTATCTCTAAGGAGCTCAAAGCACTTTACAGGCACATTATCTTCTTCTATATGAGAGAGGGAGAGACAGAAGAAAGAGAGGAGAGAGAAAGAGGAGGAAGGCTGGAGGTAAGAATGAATGGAGTGAAGGAGGAAGAAGGGTGATTGAGTATGAACAGGAGAAAAGGGAGGAGGAACAGAAGAACATGATGTACTATTATGCACATTTCACAGATGGCACTGAGTGGTGAAGTCAGTGACCCAAGGTGGTGTGATAAGCCAGTGACAGATGGTAGACTGGATAAAACTAGTGGCTCATGTAACTCCTGGAACCCTTACTGCTGGTCTTGGGCAGATGTCAGGGTTGAGCTGCCATCCCCAGTCATTTAGCTCTGCTCAGTGTCACCTGGGTGATCAGATAACTCCAGGGACGTCAAAGGCAACTTGGCTTAACTACTGTTGACATGAAACACAGGGATAATTCTTCCATGGAGATTTGGGGATAATGTCCAAAGTCCTTATAGCCAGAAAGTCACCAGACAATCCCAGACTGTATTCCCGAAAATGAGAGCATTAGATGGCCTTATAATCTTGGATAAAAAATACTGCACCCACATTCTGAAGCCCTGCACACATGATGGAATGGTTCTTTAAATTAAGACTGATTCATAGATTCTCTAGGACCTCTGGAAGGGGTGTTGCTATCTGTGATACATATCAATCCTTTTAGATATGTCCTGTGACAAAGTTATTCAAAAGTGCTTAGTCTATGAATTTGTCCTGTGACAAAGTTATTCAAAAGTGCTAGATCTATTTTCTCAGTATGAAATATGTGCATGCATGTGTGTGTGAGAGGGAGAGAAAGAGAGAGAGAGAGTAAAATCTTCTATAGAAGCCTAAACTTGGGTTAGAATGATCCTACATGTTCCTCATGCTGGAACCATTTCTGTCCTCATTTATTTTTAGTCAGAACTTGCCAACCCTGGTTTCTACCTTTTAACCTCATAGGCCTTCCACTCCCTGTCTTACCACCACATCACTCTGGTTTGCTCCTGGAAATAAAATCTACTTTCCCTCTATGTTCAAAAAGCCATTGTGTACAGAGCATCTAGTTAAGTCTGCCAGGGGCCCCATGACTTCCCCTGCCTGAGAGATGAGTTAGTCTCCCTTAGGTCTTCCATGTTCTCTAGACACAAAGAACACAATTTCAGCAGCCCAGAGCCCTAAGATCAGAAAAAATGTACATATCTATACATGCACATATGCATGTACACAATGCTTACATAACAGACAAATATACACAATACATGCATGTGTGCATGTATATACATGCGCATATGTGTAGGTATATATGCACATGGAGTACTACTCAGCTATAAAAAAGGACCAACTCCTGCCATTTGTAACAAGATGGAGAGACTTGGAAATAATAATGTTAAACAACATAAAGCATAAGGAGAAATACAGTGAATTTCTTTATGTTCCTCTATGAGATCAAGCTTTCTTTTACCACCTAGCCTTGGACTCCATGAAGAGTTTTGCATGCGCTTTCCTGAGCCCAAATACTCAGTATTTGTAACTGAATGAACTTCGTGTGACTTTTTGAGCTTCTCCCCCTCCCTTCATGTTCCCACATTTTTCTTAGTGTACTTATTCCTTCACAAGGACCCTTTTCCACACTCCCAGATATGGTCCCTCCTGCTGGTTCCTATAGAGTATTTTTTTTCCCTGCCATAGTACTTGTCATCTACAATATAGCATAAAGGTATATTTTCATGGTTTCTAGACCTTATTGAAGGGGAGTTTTGTAATGTTTTATATTAATAAATATTATTCAAAGGTTTACCTTTAGATTGAAAGTGAATAAATCACTTGTTAAAGTTAAAATCACAGTGTATTTTAGTTTAGTTCACATATGCAATGATTCTATTTTTTTCAGTCTAGTAGGGCTTAGTAATCACTTTTAAATTGTCTCTGAGTAAAGTTACTTATCTACAACTGTTTGAAGTCATGATTGTAAATGTTATATATACACATGTATATGCACACACACATACTTACACACACAAATATATGTATACATTTAGATTAACAAAGCATTTTATAGTAATGCTCATTTAAGTCCTTGAATTTCTAAATATAGGTCCTGAAGTTCTCTTATATGTTCCAACACACTTAGTAAGAATGCAACTTAAAATTAAAAATATTTCTAGTGACTCAGAATTTTAAGTTGACATAAAACTATTAAACAAATAGGACAAAATACTCTTAAAAATTACATAGCCATAAAACAATGAATATATACAATTTTCCTTTTAATACAAAATTATCAGTACCATGGTTTGGTTCTCTTATATCTTTACAATTTTATTTCCAATTTTCCTGGTATTATGAAACACATAGTTAACCTAAAGGAAGACACTCACCATCCCAGTTACTTATGAACAATTCTAATCAAGATAGAGCCATGATGGGAAGTATTGAGTGGTTATAAAGTTGTAGATTTTCACACTAAAGCAGTTGATCCTAGATTCTGACACCTCATTTTATTCTTCATTTACTCAAGGAAATTTGCTGTTAACCATTTGACTGAATTTTTCATTTCTTTGTTCCTTGAGATTCACAAATATATTTATAAGTAACTTGATCCTAAACTTGATGGAATTCTAAGATTTGTCTGCTCTATCTACTTGCTAAGAACAAATACATTTGATCTTTATGGGGTTTTCCATACTTCCATATTCTTAGGATAATACCACTGTTAGGTATGTCACATGATATTCTGCTTTGGTTCATTCTCCTCGTCAGAACACTGGAGCCCAGTGTGCCACCTGCTTCCTTCATGAGGAAGACTGTGCATTTCCTGTGGGTAGGACAAACTATTTTGCTCATAGTAGTAAGCCTAGAAGTCAGCACAGTGCTTATCAAAGGATCGACTATTGCCACTTGTCTTTTAGTTGAAGACTGGCAGTAGGAAACCTGTAGTTGAGCAAGTTGGGTTTATTACTCTTGCAATGAACGTTGCCCCAGGGTACCACAGACTCAAGCACTCCCCAGCCTCAGCTTCCCAGGTAGCTGGGATTACAGGCGTGTGTCACCACAACCAGGTATATTTTTTTGGAATTAGGTTTTGCTATGTGCCCTTGGCAGGACTCGAACTGCAATCCCTGGCTCTGGCCACCGCTTCCTAAGCTACCGCTTACAGGCATGTGCCACCATGTCCGGCCTATTGCTCTTGCGAAGAAAAAGGGCAACCATAGGGTGTAAGCAGGTGTTAGAAAGGATTTTGGAAAGAACCTGGGCCTGCTTGTGTGAAGTGATTTGGGATAGGACTTAAAGAATCAGGAATTTGCTCTGTATCAGATGCTGCCATCTGATAAGCAGAGATAATCTATGATAGGATGTCTTATTCATGGGAGGATAGACTAGACATAGTAGTTATTCACATTTGTCAGGAAAGGGGATATGGATTTGGGTGACTGGACAATGTTCATGTGTTTGTCCATTCAGAAGCAAGCACACAATGCTCTTGTTTTTGTCTTGCTCCATCATAGTCCCAGAGGAGCTGCCTGCCTCTTGTGTGAAACTGTTGCTGTTCAATAAGGGAATACCGGACTGATATGTGCTGGTGCTGGCTCAACTTCTAGCCACCCCAAGGCTTAGTATTAGTACCAGGTTGGTTCCAATGTGGAGTTTAGAGCAGCTCTATTTGACCCAAGGTCATTGCCTCACCGTACTGCCTTCAGATTCCCTGGGCCTCAGGGAATAGGTTATGCACCTGATTCTTCTTTGTTACTTTTCCCCAGTAATTTCTTCCTTCTTCTTTTTTCCAAAATATTTTTTCTATCAATAAAACATTGGCTTACAGCACCATATATGATTCAGAAATATAGGATCCCACCTCTTCAGGTGTATATTAACCGTATACACCCACCACCAAGGCACCCATAATTCTCCACCAGGCATTTCTGCCTCTGTGTATCCCATAATGTAGCAATTCTCTGCCCTGGAGTTTGGGGAGATGACAGGATCACTCAACTAAAGACCAGCTACCTAGTAAGTAAGCACGTGCCCTCTCCTATGTGGCCTTACTCCTACCTACTCAGCTTGTCCTCCTGCCCAAATTTCCAGCTCTGGTTGCTAGTTGGAGACAGCAAAGCTAGCACAGACCAGGCTCTCAACCCCCTGCTGTTCACTTGCCAAAAATATTTCTGCAACTGGAAATCAATTTGGAAAGTGTTTCACAAAAAGAATTTCTTAGGAGAAAATTTCAATTACCCTGATCAAAGTGTGAGGTAGTAATCTGCAGGACAGCTCCAGATGCTTTGGAAATGGAGATTCCAGGTGATTAAGCTTTGATTTTATTCTAATCCCTTAATTTGTACACCATTAAAACTAGTAAATATCTCAAATAAAGGAACATATGGGGTGTATAGAAATATTTATGGAATGGGTAGTTATCACTTATCCAAGGCCTTTGACTGGGTATATGTGTGAACTGCATATAAATAAATACTATATGTTTATGTGAACTGCATATAAATACATATATGTTTATGCATACAAATATGTATATATACAAATATATATTCTTCTTTCTCATTTAATTTATGTGACTATATTACTTGAGTTAGCATTGAAGATGACCTTTTGTTTATAATGCTTGTTAAGCTTTCAGAATAAAGAATGCTTGATTATTTTGATTACTCTTTAGTTTTTTAAATTAAATTGTAGGGTATTTTTAACTAACCAACCAATACAGACAACCAACAGACTCTTTTCCTTAGAAGGAGTGTTGGAATCAACAAGCAAACTGTATATAGAAAGTGGAAAAGTTGAAAAATAGGAGGTAAGATTTATTGATTCCTTTATCTTTGGTGGACATTGACCTCTTAATAGACTTGTATTTTAACTTTTATATGAATATGTCAAGGGTAAAGTACAGAATTCAAGTATGGAATAGGATCCTTGTATAATGGGGCATTAACTGTTTTGAAAGTCAAGGGATCTGAATTCTGTATCACTTTACTTGTTAAATGTTGACCCTAAGGAAAACATGAAAACAAAAATAATCAAGATCTCAGTTATGTAAAATGAAAGGAATTATGCTAGTTTCTTTAGTAGCTTTTTAGAGCTTAAATATTCTAGATTTTTGGTAAGTGATCTGTATGATAATTTACATTACCTTAACACAATAAATGCATTCGGTCAGTTTTTCGATACAGAAAACTCTCAAAAGTAATTTAATTAGTGCATGCTGTCAACTAGATCACTCTCTGTTTATAGGTTATATACTTACAATGGTAGCCTTAAGCCTTACCTACATTGTATCTGAAGCATAATTTATACTCCCACCTTTCACCTCTTTTTAGAACAAATATTTGTTTAAACATTAAAAGTAGCTATGTTCATATGCTTTCTAACCAGAGATATGATCCTTTCATGATCTTGCATCTATGCCTGGAGAATAGGAGGCATCTCTTTGCTACTAAAAGCATGAGATAAAATCTTTCAACCAAAAAAGTCATTTCTCCATTTCTCATAAGTATGGAAGTCCTTTGTAGGAAAATTGCCTAGCTAGCAACTGCTTAACTAGATGTTCTAGAAATGTAAACATGTAGTAAATTTTTTATAGCAAGGCTTTTTTTTTTGTTAATCAAAAAATTTCAGGTAGCTTTCTTAGTGATATTTTTTGTTAAAAAAAAAACTATCTAGCTAGTGAACTTTTCTAACTATATACTCTCTGAAAATATTTATTTTTTATTATAGTGTGCTACCTATGAAGCTAAATAAAACTACCCGTTTACAAGGTTTTTCAGCAGTATAAAGAATTTCAGGAGGGAAGATCATTACCATGAGTTTGGTTTGAAGGCCCAAAATTAATTCCATGACCTTCAATAGCAAGATCATAACGACAACATGTGGCAGCCGAGAAGGACATTAGGAGACATTCAGAGAACAGAATGTCTGGCATTAAAACCTGCATTAGCACCAAAGCCTGCCTTAGGCACACAGATCTCTTGTATTGACTTTGGCAGCGTGTCTACCTAGCAAATAAAGTTAACTGAAGTTGAAAATTGATTGATAATATCACCCTGTTCGCTCTGTCTCTCCTTTCTCTTGGGTTGTGATTTGGCTGAGCTAAATGTGACACCACTCTTTGTTGTCCAAGTTCTTCCTACTCCCTGGACAGTAGGACCTGGGCAGCTCTGTCTCCTGGGAGAGATAGCGCTGGAGGAAGTCACCCTTTCTAGTTCACATATCCACGGGTACTTGGAATCTGTTAAAGGAAAATTACATTTCTATTCACTCTGCAAGGGGCAGCTAACAGTGCTGTCTTGTGGTAGATATATGTATACCTACCTAATCCAGCTGTGCAGGGGAAAAAACATTGCCCTGGCTCTAGTTAAATAGTGGCAGTGGTCGGGAAAACATGTCCGAACCTGTTTGCACAGTTTGGAGGTCACAGCACAGGAGTGCTCAGGAAAATCAAGAGGGAGGAAGGATAAAGAGGTAAAAATGTTCACCAGGACAGAATCTGAAGGGACAAGAGAGATAAGTTGACTTAGAATCTATAGGCTGTTTGATCTAGAGAGCCCTTTAATGTGTTCTAGTAGAAACTCTGTATGAGTCCCTGAGAGGGCGGGGGCAGGATGCACCTGCTTAAGGACACAAGGCTAATCAAGTGAGTCTCTGACACCTCTGGGAGACCAGGGAGTCTAATCCTAACTTACTACTGTTTTGTCATGATGCTGGGCATGTTATCTTCCCTGAAATTCAGTTTCATTTGCTCTCAAGTGTCGTATGAAGGTGACCTACATATAGAGCTCAAGATCTCTGGAGAAATGAACACTTTGGATGTTTTAATTCTATGTGTTTCTGTAGCTGTTAACAAGGTAGCATAATTCCTTTCATTTTACAAAACTGAGATCCTGATTATTTTTGTTTTCACGGTTTCCTTATGGTCGGCATTTAACAAATGATCATCTAAGTGGTCAATTTTACCTTGATAGACTGGGTTCTGTGTTTTTCTCCTGGTCATGGAGGTTGCTTTGCTTTCTAGTCAGGTTTGGGTAGAGAGAGACTACATCTGATTGTTTCTGTATAAGGTTCAGTTCTTTCAGAAATAACTAAAATCTCTTAAGCATGTGAGTTCTTCTCTTCTAGGTTGTCCTGTAAATGTTGAGAAAGTGATGCAAAAAAAATTGGGAAAATAAAAACACAACACAGACCTAGGACTTTCTTAAAATGTGAAGCAGTGATAGAGGACATACTTATGCAGACAGGCAGGAACCAGATCAGAGGAGGAGGATCATATTAAAAAGTAAGACACTTGCATATTAGGCTATGGAGTCCCAGCTTTTCACATAGAGTGTAAGGGTCCCAGAACAATTTTGAAGACATTCTTTCTGTTTGTTGGTCATCCTCTGGCAATTTTGTGAAATGGGTAGGGGTAGCTTTTATCATTTTCCTAACAGATGGATCAAGTGTTTCAAATATTCTTCACAATAAATGATTATAATCCATTTGCACAGTTTCCCCTAATGTTAGGAGTCGCGTGTGGGAAAGAAGATATGAGACGGAAGAGACTGACAGCAATCTGTGAGGCTAGCCTGCAGAATGGGGATCCTGGAAAGTTATACCACTTTTAACATATCATATTAAACAAGATTCAAACCAAATGGGACAAACTAACTGGTTGTTATTTCCTAATATAAAGGAGCATTTACATACTTCTTGATAAGGAGCACAGCTCAGCCTTTTAACTCAGCATTTCTATTGGGGGAAACTTCACTTTTACAAAGCACTTCCTTGTCTATTATCTCTTAATTTTATAGTTGAGAAATGAATATTTTAAAAGAGATAAATAATATTGCCAAAGGCCACAAAGCTAGAAAGAGGCAAAGCCAAACCAATGTTGAAAGTGAAGTTAAATTGAACAAAATTGAACAAAAAGCATTTTTGGAGTTATAACCTTTAAGTACAGTTTGGTTCTTAAATATCAAATGCAAAGAATTTCAGAAAAATACCCTTTTATGGAATATGAGTGTCTCCTGAACAGTTTTCAACATCTGAATTTTTCCCCCCTTTGACTATTTTGCTTAAGATACAGCCACCACCGCTTTTTTCCTGGAATTTTAGAAATCCCATCACTTATCCTAATGAATATTATTATTTCCTCCCATCTTACAAAATTCTCCATGAAGAGAACTATTTAGCGTCTCTCTGATTGAGTGTTTACTGTACGTGAAGCATTGCTGTTAAGCCCATTTCCTGTATCACCTCAATTATTTCCTTCAAAGAGACACTACAGAAGGCATCACTATGATTATTCTTTTTACAAAATAAGAAAGCAGGAGCTGAGCAGGTGAAGTTAAGAATCTTGTCCAATTTCACACAGCAACAAAGTGGGGGAGCCAGGAAGAAAGTCCAGCTTTGTCTTACTGCAGAGTATTAACCACTAAGAAATAAACCTAAAACATTTCTCTGGTTTCACTTCCTGAGAGGCTCCTGCACATGCTGTCAAGAGCCAGGGAGTGTCCTGTTGTTCTTGAGTAGCTTTGTCTCCGGTGAGTGACAAGCCCCAAGCAGCTCAGCCAACAACCAATCCTCAGGGGAGAGATGGTATTTCACTCAGCCTGTTTTGTGTGTTTTTTGTCCCCTCCTCTTTGCCAATATAAGTTAGTGCCAAGAAAGGATCATTGGATAGTGAAAGTGAGGCCATTAAATGACTATTGGGAAAATACCCTCAATGATGTTGCTCTGCCTGGCGCCAGGTATCTGAACATCTTCAAGCACAGAGCGGTCTGCAGGTACTTACTTGAGTCATACCAGCAACCCAAGAGATTTCCTGTGTCGGGGGAGACAGCCAAGCCAAGATGGAATTCTCAAAGTCCTCCAAGGTTGCAAAGCAGGACTAAGCAGGAAGGCATCCTCTGAGACCTATCTTTGTAATGGGAGAAGACCTGCAAAAAGTCTGGGCTAGTCCCTGGGGATATTGGGAAAGAAATCCTCTACCAAACTCTGCCAAAGCCTGAAACAGAGAGAGGTGGTGGACAAAGGCGCTAAGCACACAGGTTCCGGAGTCAGATGTATTGACTGAAGCTTAAATAACCAAGTTTAAATAGCTCGGTGTTTACAAATTCCTCATTTGTAAGATGGGCTTAACACAAGTAACTGCAAGTTACTTGTATTTTGCAGGATTACTGTGAAAATGGGGGAGACAGTGTTGGAAAGATGCTGGGTAACATGGAACAGAAATTCTTACTTAATGGTCAATAGATGTAGAAAAATCCAGTGGGAACCAACCTCTTTTAGCATAAACTTTTGTTACTAAGAAGGAATCACAAAGCAATAAGGAAAGGGAGGTGTTCTGTTTTCATGAGAAAGCATATTAATGAGCACAGATGCTATGGTGGTGGGTATTTCAGTCAGACAGAGTAATGCATTATTGGAGCCAGTGAGTAAGTGAAAATAAGTACTTTGTACAAGATCAGATTGAAAAACCATGTTTTTAACCAGGGTGTTTCTGAATCTCAGTTTCACTCTAAGCTATCATGTCTCAGGTATGTGTTTTTCAGACATGAAATAAAAGGAGTTAAAATGTTTCTATGAACTAGTGCCTTAGCATGACTGAGCTCTGTTGCTACCCAATTACTGGGATTAGGAATCTGAGTCAACAAAAGTGAAAATTTCAAACACCAACAGAGGCCAGCCAGGGACTCTCACTGGATGTAATTAGCAGGCAAGCTAGATGATAAATAACAGAATTTTGACTCTAGGTAGTAGGGAGGCTATAGGGACTGGTGAGGACTGGGGTAAAGTGGCAAAAGCATCATAAGTTTGAGAAGCATCTGCCACTCCATCCCAGCCCATTTTGGTCATGTGTGCAAGCTGTTCAGAACTTTTATTTTTATACAAGAAGAGATTGAGATTTTTGAGTGAGATTAATTTTTAATTAAAAATTTATTTTGAAATAATTATAGATTCACATGCAGTTATGAGAAATAATACAAAGAGGGCCTTTATATTTATATCCTTTAAGTGGTTTTCCTCAACGAACTTGCAGTATTACAACCAGGATTGACATTAATGAAGTCAAGATATAGAACATTTCCACACCCCAAGAATCTCACATCTTGCTCTTTTATAACTCTTTTATATTTTCTTCCACTTCTACCATCTCCTAAATCCTTGGCAACCAGAAAGATTTTTAATTTTAATTTTTTTAATTTTTCTAGAATTCTACGTAAATAGAACATACAGTTTTGGTTTATGGGTCAGATACATTCAGCACACTCACCTAGAAACTTCTCCAGGTGGTTGTGTGTGCCAGGAGTATGCTCCTTTTTCAGCTGAGTATGATGTACTGCAGTTGAGTCATTCATCAATTAGGACTTTTGGATTGTTTCTAGTTTGAGATTGTAATGAATAAAACTAAACATTTCCCTAGAGGTTTTCATGTGAATGCAGGCTATTATTTCTCTGGGATAAATGTCTAACAATCTAATTCCTGGATCATACATAGCATGTTTATGGATCATAAACACAGGTCATATCACTACATGTTTAGTTTTGTTCAGAAATTGCCAAACTGTTTTGTGTGACTTTAGTATTTTACATCATCACCAGCCATATATGAAGATCTTTACATCCTCACCATCATGTGGTTTTGTTTTAGCTGTACTGATAGTTATGTATCTGCTTGCATTTTTAACAGTATTGCCCTGATGGCTAATATGTTGAATATTGTTGTATGTACTTATTTGTCATTTATATATCCTCTTTGGTGAAATGCTTGTTCAAGTGTTTTGCCTGTTTCCTTGTTGAAATGTTTTTACTGAGTTTTGAGTTCTTCATTCAAGACACTAATTCTTGGTTGTATGTGTGAGTTGCAAATATTTCTCCCAGTCTATGGCTTGTTTTTTTATCCTTCTTAATTGAGCCATATGGCAAAGCAGTTAAAAAATTTTAATGGAATCAATTTGTCAGTTTACCTTTTATGGATCATGCTTTTGTTATCATATCTGAAGACACTGTCCCAGGTGTTGGATCCCAAAGATTTTTTTATGATTTTGAAATAGTTTTATGATTTTACATTGAAGTCTGTCATCATCCAGTTTTAGCTAATTTTGTCCAATTACTTAGCACTATTTGTTGAAAAGGCTATATTATTCCTCTGTTGCTTTTTCATCTTTATGAAAAACATACTGAACATATTCTTTGGGCATATTTCTAGATTCTATATTGTGCTCCAATATCTATGTATCTCTCTCTTTGCCAACTCTAATTATTTAGACCTTCTTTGATATCTTTCATTAACATTGAATAGTTCTTGACACATAAGTATTGTACATATTTTCTTAGATTGACACATAGTTATTTTTTGAGCAATCACAAATGATACTGTATTTTAAAAGTTCTGTGTCCATAGGTTCTTTGCTAATACATAAGAATACAATTGATTTTTATATATTTATTTTAGTCTTTACTACACTCATTTTTTAATTCTAGTAGTTCTGTGTTTTTGTTTTGGTAGACTCCTTGGACTTTTAAAGATGACAATCATGTCATATACAAGAGAAATCATTTTAATTTTTCCTTTTTAATCTATATACCTTTTATTTCCTTTTCTTGACTAATTGTTGTGGTCAGCATATCCTATACCATGTTAAATATGTATCATAACAGTAAATATCCTGTCCTATTCTGATTTTAGGAGGAAAGCATTTAGCCTTGCATGAATTATAAACATTAAGTATAATGTTAATGTACAAAGGTTTTTTTTATTAAGGTTTTTTTATTATTAAAAAGCTACTTTTGCAAGCCGGGCACAGTGGCATGTGCCTGTAGGCAACAGCTTATGGAGTCATGGCTGGGTCTGGGGATCACAGTTCGAGTCCCACCCAGGGTAACACAGCGAGACCTAGTCCCCCCAAAAAATAGCTGGGCGTGATGGTGCACAACTGTAATCCTAGCTACCTAAGAAGCTGAGGCTGGGGATTGCTTGAGTCTGTGGTACTATGGGCAACATGAGCCTGTGGTTCCACAAGCAAAAATATCAAGACCTAGTCTCAAAAACAAAAAAACAAAAAACCAAAACAATATTTTTTGCTATTTTTCTGAGAATTTTTATGATGAATCAGAGTTTGCTGCCATCAAATGCTTTTTTGTATCAATTGATATGATGATATGAGCTTTCCTTTTAGCTTTTAATACATTGATTTTAAAATAATGAACCATGCTAGTATTCTTGCAATAAATCTTACTCAGTCATAGTTTATAATTCTCTTAAATTATCAATTTTTGGGGTAATATTTTGTTAGGATTTTTATATATTTAGTAGTTTTTTTCTTCCTTTCTTCCCTCCCACTTCCCTCCTTCTTTATTTTTCTCTTCTCTCCTCCCTCCCACCTACAATCCCTCCCTCCCTCCTTTCCTCTCTCCTTTTCTCCCTTCCTTTCATATTGTATCTGTCTAGTTTTGGTGTTAGTGTCTGAACATTAACTTCAGAAAATGATGAACATATTCCCTTTTATTCAATTTTCTGCCAGAGACCATATAATCAATGTTAATTCTTCTTTAAATGTCTACTACAATTCTCCAAGAAAACATTTGGACTTGGAGATTTTTCTTTCTGTTTTTAAAACTGTTAGTTCAGTTTCTTTAAGATTTACAGGGCTCCATGGATTATAAGAATTAACATTATGAAAATGGCCATCCTACAAAAAGCAATCTACAGATTCAATGCAATTTTTATAAAAATTCCAATGACATTCTTCAAAGAGATAGAACAAAAATTATTAAAATTCATATGGAATAACAAAAGACCTCAATTCTCAAAAAACCTCTTGACCAGAAAAAGAGAGAATGGAGGTATTACTATTCCAAACTTCAAACTATACTACAAAGCCACAGTAATTAAAATAGCTTGGTACTGGTACGAAAACAGACAATCAGACCAATGGAAGAGAACTGAAATAAAGCCACACATATATAGTCAACTAATTTTTGACAGAGGTGTGAAAAATTTACATTGGAACAAGGACAGCCTCTTCAATAAATGGTGTTGGGAAAACTGGATCAAGACATGCAAAAAAATGAACCAAGATACCTTCCTCACACCATGTACAAAAACTAACTCAAAATGGATAAAAGACTTGGATGTAAGACCTGAAACCATAAAATACATAGAGGAAAACCTTGGCAAAAACTTTCATGAGTTACAATTCAGAAATCCATTTTTGGACACATCTATAGCTGGTAAAAAAATGAAGGAAAACAAACAGCTGGAACTATATCAAGCTAAAAAGTTTCTGTACAGCAAAAGAGATGACAGAAAAAATAAAAATAAACCCAACTGATCAGGAGAAAATTGTTGCCCTCCATACAAGTGATAAGGGTCTGATAACAAAGATACACAAAGAACTCACACAACTCAACAAAAACAAAGCAAAAACCCAGTTAAAAAATGGGGAGAAGATATAAAAAGACACTTCTCTAAAGAGGAAGTCCAAATGGCCAATGGACACATGAAAAACTGCTAAACTTCACTAGCAATCAGAGAAATGCAAATCAAAACCACAATGAGATACCACCAGTAAGAATGGCCCATATCCAAAAAAACAGACAACAATTCCTGGCATGGATGTGGAGAGAAAGGAACACTTTTACACCACTGGTGGGAATGTAAACTGATAAAGCAACTATGGAAAGCAGTGTGGAGAACCCTCAAACTAATGAAAATAGAACTACCATTTGACCCAGCATTTGCTCTTCTGGGAATCTACCCAAAGGAGACCTCAATGTGGGTACAAAGGGACACCTGTGCTCGTATGTTTACTGCAGCACTATTTATAATTGCAAGGACATGGAAATAACCTTAATGCCCCAAGACAGATGACTAGATGAAAAAGATGTGGTGTATATACACAATGGACTATTACTCATCAATTAAAAATGACAAATTTGATGATTTTTTTTGGTAACATGGATATAGAAGAAATCATGTTGGCAGAAACAAGTCAGAAGGAAAAAGACAGAAACCAAATAGTTTCACTAATATTTGGACAACCAGATGAAATTATACAACTGGGGAAGGGGTCCAGTTGGAGTGGCCAGGGAAGGGAGGAGGCATCACAATGATGTGAAATATATATATATATATATATATATATATATAATTTAAATAAATTAATAAAAAAGATTTGCAGAGCTCTTGGACCCCTGATTAATTTACAGACATAAAACAGAGAAAAATATTCAGCTGCAAACTAGTGTACCTTTAGAAGAAAGAAGGAATAACTCCAAAGTAGGGTTGTGACCACAGAGAATGGAGTCTTGAATCACAGAAGTTGGGGGCTGGATTTCAAAATTGTGGCCTGTTTTCTTCCTTCCATTTTCCCCTCTGAATGGGAATGTTTATGACTGTTATCCTTTGACTGTTCCATCATTGCATTTGGGAGCAGATACCTTGTTAACTAGTTTTACAGGTTTATAGATAGGAATTTTGACTCAAGCTGGATCATAATTGTGGGCTTCTCTATATTTGTTAGGTGACTTAGATGATGGGATTGAGACTTTTGAATTAATGAGAATTTAGAATTGGAGTTGACACTGTACCATATAAAGATTCTTGAGGGTCTCAAGCTTGGGTGGATGAATTTCATAGGTGGGACAGACATGAATCTTTGGGAACTAGAGGGCAGAATAGTGCCCCATGAAGATGTCCATATGCTAATTGCCAGAATATGTGAACACATGGTCTTACATGCAAAAAGGACTTTACAAATGTGATACAGACCTTGAGATGGGGAGGTTGTCCTGGATTCTCCCAGAGGGTCAATATAATCACAAGAGTCCTTACAGGTAAAAGAGAGAAGTGGGATTGAGAGTATCAGTGCTGAAATGTGATTAAACTTGACCAGATATTGATAACATTAAAGATAGAAGGAATCCACAAGCCAGGGAATTGAGGGTAGTTTCAGAAAGCTGGAAAAGGTAAGGAAATAGAGTCTCCACTGGAGCTTGATGAAGTAATACAGCCTTGACATAGATTGAGTGTAGCCCACAGAACCCCATTTTGGATTTCAACCTCCAGAACTCTTAAGAAATCTATGTTGTTATAAGCTAATAAGTTATGATGATTTGTCACAGGAGCCACAGGCTGCTAATGTAAATCCATACACTGGGCTTTTTATCTTCATTACTCTATTTTTCAGTTCCAAAGTTCCTATGTGTTTCACTTTTATATCTGTAATTTCTTTGTTCACACTTTGCACCTGTTTGTTGAGATTTTCTATTAAAATTTATTTCAAATATGTTCAAAACTGCTTATGAAGCACTTTTATCATGACTTGAAAATCTTTGTCAGAGAGATCTAAGGTCCTTGACATCTTGGTGTTGCAAATACTGAATGACTTTTTCTTTCTGTTTGAAATACTCTTGGTTGAAAATTGGTGAGTGGTTTTTGCTTGGAAGCTGGGCTTTTGCATTGTTCTGAGATTCTGGATCACATTTAAACCTGCTCTTTTAGCTGGTCTCCTTTGATGCCATCTTCCAATTTGTTACATTATGCAAGGTAGATGGCCAGGTGCAACCGTTGACCTCCATGACTGTCAAATTGTGGGAGGTTGAGAAGCCCCTCATTACTGCTGGTGCGAATGGAAGTTGCAGTGGTGGGGTGTCCTCTGAACTGCTGCATGGTGGAAGAGCTTCGATTCTCAGTGTGGTCTCCTTTAACACCTCCACACTGAATAGTGAGGGATGTGTCTCACTGCTGCTAGATGCGCTCCCACCCAGAGAGAGTTTAGGGCTGTCTGCTGACCATAGTGGATGCAAGTCCTGACTCTACTTGACTATGTCTGACACCACTCCAATGAGATGATCAATGAACCTCTTAAAACCTCACAAAATGGGAGCAAAGATTCCCCACAGGGCTTTGCTGCTGTAAGGTGGGGAGCCACAGTTTTCTATGGTGTTAGGCTGGAGTAGAGAAGCTATTATCTAAAGATTTCTGTCTTGCTAAGCTGCCTTTTCTGTCCTTGGCTAATGAGGGTGGTCTTTCTTGGGACTATTTTTTTTTTTTTTTGTCTGCACCTGGTGTTAGCACTTCTGGATCACTGGCACCTTTAGTTTCAAGTCTGGGATATATGAATCAAAAAAGTCACAGACAAAAATATCCCCACAAAACTCACTTTGTGTTGTTCCAAAGGTTCCAAGATTCCTATGAGATCTTTCTCTCCTTTTGTTGTTTCTCTGCCTTTTCAGTCTTAAGTTTTCTTTCTATGTAACATTTGGGATTTTAATTGAGAGAGGAATTTTCACATCATGGAAGTGAAAATCTTTCCTTAATTTTTAATGTTGATCATTCTCCTTTATCGTTCTTTCTATAGACGTTAAACCCTCAGTCTAACTAGAATATTTTTAATCATAAGACCTATAATGAAGCTCAAGTTTGAAAATATTTCCCTAAGAAAGAGTTTTACTGTAATTTTTTCTTGAATAACAATATATTTTTATTTTGGTTTTACCAATGACTGCTATCTTTTATCAAAATCAGTAAACAGGGAAAAAGTGAGAAACTTTGTTAAATGTAAGAAAAATAGGCCTCTCCTGTCACTTGATTGTTCTAGTACTATGCTCCTTACTATAAAAGCGGAATCTCTGGGTAGGTCTAGGTTTTCATTCTGAGAAACAACTATTCACACTGTGGTGCCAGTTCCCCTGGCAGATGTCTCTCAGGAAAGGGTTCTGTGTCACTGGGCCTGCTGTTGACTTGCTCATAGGGGCTCCTACTTTTCAATCTGTTTTTCAGTCTCGCCTGTTGCAGCTGAGCTGTGTACCTTGGGTTCCTGCCCTGGGGTGTGTCTGAGGTGATTTTGTTGTTGTGATTCCAAGTGTAATATTTCCTGGGGAAAACTGCTTCAGAAATGAAGTAATTTGACAGCTGCTAATGGGAGAAGAAATCACTCACTTTTGAAACATACTAAGTTCACCTACTATTAAGAAATTATTTCCTCATACCATCACCCCTTCTCCATCTCTAGGTCTCATCTAATGATGGATTCACCCATCATTTCTTCACCCCAGAGGGATCCCCTGACCTGGCTCCCAGCTTCCTCAATCATGTCTCTACTTCCTCTTCCACCACACAGACCACAGAGCCCAGTCTTGCATCACGGCACTTACAACACAGCATTCTCCTTGGCTATCCATCTCTTTAATAGCTACTCATGCCACCATTGCCACTCTTGCTGCAGGCACTGGCCACTTTAAACATCTGACATTCTGCTGTTCTTGCTCTGTTATTTTATTTAATCCTCCCAACCCAAAATTTTGGTGAGGGAGCAACTATCATTCCCACTTGAGAGCTACATGGATGTTGGTTTTGAGACACTCATGAATTCAAGGCACGCAGTTAGTAAGTGGTGGAGCAGCAATTTTGACCTTAGGAGACTGCTTCATTTGTAAACACTATGATACTTCCTCTCTCCTCTGTCTTAATCCCTAGTTCCGACTATGGATAGGTATTTCCACTCCTCCTCCCTCTAAAGGACCACACACAGCTGTTATCATGGACCTCAGGAGAAGGACACCTGCTAAAGACATACAATCCTGTCTGGCTGGGACATCTGAAACTCAGTCCTCGTGAAAGTCTGCTTACCTCATCTCTGCCTCCAGCCCATTCCTGCTCTCAGGTAGAAGCCTCATCAGACAATGCAGTGTGCAAAGGACCATGCTTTAGTCAACTGAACCATCCTCCTCTCAGAGTTTTCTATATAACTTAGCTCTGCCACTCAGTTCTTCACCAGACTCTTGTGGAGGAACGTTTCTTCCGTGACCCCACTCTAAACACTCCTGAGTCCTCTCTGGAGAGAAGCAGAATCAGAGATGGGAGTGATTTCATAACAAGGGCAGTGGTGGTTGCTCATGGCTGAGGAATCTGTGTGCTGGTATGCATTTATCATGGGTGGAGGACCCAGGAGCAGGGGTAGACTTGCTGAATGAAGAGGAAGAACACAGTGGAGAGGACTTCTTAAGAGAAGTCAGAGAAGGCCTCTAGGGTCTCTTCCCTGTCCTCTCTTTTGGGCCTTCTAATAACACCAAGGTGAAGACCAAAACTCTCAATATATGAATCATACTAGACCCCAGAGAGCTTAAATCAAAGAAAAGGCCAAGCAAAAGTTAAGTGAATGAGTAGTGAGTGATCAGTACTATTTTTTTTATAAGGAATTGGAAGATTTCAGAAATTCCACCCCAAATCTTTATACAACTCCTAGCAAAGTTGTTAGTAAAGTTGTGAATTATATTTCTTGTTCAAGAATCAAGCATTTTCTGCAGTGGGAGGCATTGGTCAATTTTGCAGTTGAGACTGAAATGGAGGCCAGTGTTTACTGTTTCTATCTGGAAACACATTTACTGCTTTACCACATGTATGCTGACAAAATATGTGACCAGTTATGACAAGGCTTTTTTTTTTTTTGTATGTATCAGTGATCCTATTTTAAGATTTCATATATTACAAGAGTTTGGTTGGGCCTTGCTATTGTTTCAGCTCACCTGGACTATGATGTACCTGGAATTAACACTTTTAGAAGGGTTTTATCTCTTCAGTCAGATGGTTGTTCTGACTATGCAGGACCTTTGTTTTAGAGTGGCTTGTTTTTCCCAAGCACACAATGGAGATCATTTTACTCATTCTTTCCTGAGACAAGTCAACAGGGCCAACCTTCTCTGCTGCAGACACTGTTCATGGTCTACCAGTGAGCTATTTTCCCCTTTATCTTGCTATGAAAACACTGATGTTAACATCAGTTATCTCCTCCAAAGGGATCTTTCTTGGGAACTTGGACTCTCTCCAACTCCTTGAACTCTATCTATCACCCAGAAGGTGAAACTTCATTGGCCTCACCTTGAACAAGGATAGTTTAAGTGTGGGTGCACCATGTTCTTTTTTCTGGCTAATGAGACACAAGGGGAAGTCTGTTGAAGGAACACAAGATAAGCATTTCTTTTTGTTGTTAACAGCATGGAAGCCTGATCTACAGCAGACTTTGGGACTGGGAAGAAAAGCCGCAGGGTAACTGAGCTAGGTTTCTGATGTTCCCATGTCAAAGAACTAACCCATTCTGAAACTGCCCAACCTCCAAGACTTTGTGTGATGCAAAATAATAAACATCTTTATTGTTTAAGCCACCTGACATTAGATCTGTCCTTTGCTATCCAAAGCACCTTGCACAAACTTGTTTGGAAAAGGAAGTTGATGTTGCCTGGGGAAGTCAAGTCAAAAAGCTCCTTCCTCTTTTCATTTGATGACAAAAGAGATAGTCATGATTGATGGCCATTGGTGTTGGTCTGTTTGATATAGGAGCTTCTCTGTTAAACACTTCAACAACTTGGTACCAGTGGGAAAACTATTCCTTATGGTTGCATTGATTCAAAGGGAGAATACATTCAAGGAGTAGCAAAGAAGACTTTTCTCCCAGAAGACAGGATTCACTGTTGTTACCTTCCTGCACATCAAGTAGAGATTGCAGTCAAGTTTGCCTTAACTACTTGTGACTGCTTTTACTCAAACATAACTTCAAAGTATAACCTGCTTTTTGCCAAGTTGAGACTGAAGTGAGGCTCTGACCAGGAATGGGGAATGTAGGCCA
Source organism: Uropsilus gracilis (assembly GCA_004024945.1). Taxonomy (NCBI): domain Eukaryota; kingdom Metazoa; phylum Chordata; class Mammalia; order Eulipotyphla; family Talpidae; genus Uropsilus; species Uropsilus gracilis. The sequence goes on along the minus strand of PVHY01018916.1, from coordinate 1,703 downwards.
GGCACGGTGACTTGTGCCTGTAAGCTTCAGCCTATGAAGCGGCTGGGCTAGGGATCGTGGTTTGAGTTCCACCTGGGTTCCGTAGCGAGACCTAGTTCCAAAAAAATAGCTGGGCATGGTGGTACACACCTGTAAACCCAGCTGCCTTGGAAGCTGAGGCTGGGGATTGCTTGAGTCCTGGGCAATGAGAGCCTGCGGTTCCATGGGAAAAAATAGTGAGACCTAAAATAGTCTCAAAAAAAAAAAAAAGGAAAGAAAGAAAAAAAAAATAAAGGGAATGGGAATGTGCAGTTGTTGGGGTTAGGAGGTGGGAGTCTATGTCTAGATGCAGGGGTATGCTGAGAAGCATATGTCTGACACCAAACAGAAATAGGAGCTGCCGGTGTTAGCGTTTCAAACATGAAACAGTAATTAGTTTAACTGGTATTCTTTGAGCACATGGGGCATCCCAGACGCTGCAAAGGAAATGTGGTCTTTGCTTATCAGAAGCATATAATCTAGAATATAGCTCAATGTAAGGTAACCACATCTGCCTGTCAGTTCCAATCTTAGTGCTCTGAAGGCCTAAACATCTCCCCGCTTTTAAGTAATACCATGACAGAAGTGGGAAGGATGCATGCCAACCACTTCTTTTCATATTCCACATGATTTCCTTATGATCAATATTAGGAAATGTAGCTAGTTTGTGGCTATGAAGAGTCATCAAGCACCTACTATGAGCCACATGGTATGGGACAAACATACAAAAGCAAATGGGCTACCTTGTATGACAAGTCGGAGCTCTGTGCTTTGCACACATTGTCAGTGCAAGCAAACAGGTGACGGCAGCAGTTGGAGAGTGCAGATAGTGTTAGGGGACTCTAGTTCAAGTCAACACATGTTTGTTGAGGACTTCCTTGTATCAAGTACCAAATCAGTCCCCTAGGGCACAGGCGTAAAAGACCTCAATTTCTACCCTCCTGTGGTATTAGTTGTATCATTTAATATTATATAGCACTCAGTATTATATAGCACTCATTATTTCTTGGGAACTTGGACTCTCTCCAACTCCTTGAACTGTAGTATTAGTTGTACCATGTAATATTATATTGCACTCATTATTTTTAAATTTCTAAGTGTGTTTCACACAATAATTCATTTATTAGTTAACTTTATGAGCTAGAGACTAACATCATTACTCTTTTGCAGATGAGGAGACTGAGATATTGAGAGATGAAATGTTTCCCAAGGTCACTATGTGATAGGTACATGATTAATGAAAAATCTATTAGTCAATTTTACCTGTAATAGATCTAGATATGGAAAAAATATGATCTCTGGGTAGAGGAGATATGGTAACAAATGGTTGTGTAGCCTATGATGGTATCACTATAAGTTAAGTTGCCAGGACCTCCCCCAGCACTGTTGAAAATCAGAGTCCAGTGATGTCCCTGGAAAACAGTCATGACTGACAATACTACAAACAGAGAACTCTGGGGAAACAGAACTATACAAGAGCAGGAGCTTTGTTTTGTCAGTACTGAGCCAAGTTGAGGTGTATTGAGGACATTTGCTTCTGTAATACCTGAAGTTAAAATCCCATGGGAAAATACCATTGAGCCAGGGTAAAGCCCCTTAAATTATATAATCTACTTTAGCTCCTCCAGCCCCCGGGAGGGACCCGCTCGCCACACGCCACCTCCGCCGCCCCTGGGAGCCACCCC
>PVHY01018915.1:0-28359 GCA_004024945.1 Uropsilus gracilis | reverse complement strand
AGGTGACCAATACGAGAACTGCTTAGTGTTGCTGTGATGGAGATGCTGGCCAGTTGTTTCTATAAGGTTTACACAAGAGATTGGGGAGAGGGAGGTGATTGGCTCCAGGTAAGGCCAGTGCCACTGGAATAACAATTTCAAACCAATGCTTTGTCAATAGTAGATCAAGGGTATATTTCATCCTGTGTTTTCAAACATCCTCTCAGTTAAACAGAGGTGCCATGGAGGTATAGCTATTTCAACAACACGACTTTCGCCGAAATGATCTCTTTAAATTGAGGAGCAGAATCAGGGTTAAGGGGGAAAAATATGCCCTTGAAAATGTTAATACCTCTCTAACTTGACAGAGGACTTGCAGTATATTTATTATGTTCTATTTTATCATGTTTATTATGTTTATTATATGTTTATTATGTATTGCGCTGTACCCTTATAGAATACAAACAAAAAATAGGAAACAGAAGTCAAAACTGGCAGCAAAAGAAGAGATCTGAAGGTCAAGACTAGAGCAAAGTTGGAATGTGCCGTACAATCCCCAGGTCTCCCCATTATTAAAACAAGCCATGAGTTTTAGCTCTGAGTTTCCCAGTGGCAAAAGAGACACAACTAATTGCAGATTCTATTGTCAAGCGTTACTGGTGACACAGAACCCTCCTCTCCCAAGAGGCGGAATGCTTGTGCTCGCCATTTTGAAGGGCTTAGTATTTTCTCTCTGAACCTGTGTTTTGTGAGTGACATCTGAAGGGACAGCAGAGTGCCATGGGGATCTCAGCATCTCAGCTCACTCGAGCTCCTTCTTCCTGCTGCCCCTCTACCTTCACGAAATGGGTTTTCAGTATCTTACTCCCGTGTTGACACCACCCCCCCACCAAGCAGCCTGCTCCCATCCAGCTTCCCCTTCCTCACTCCACCCTGAACAGCTGCCACCCTCTTCCTGCATTCACGTGTCCTGGCAGGGACCAGCAGAGGCATGGGTAGGGCTATAGCCAGACATTCCCCAGTGTGGCGTGGAGCCACCCTCATACTGGATTCGAGAGTCAGGGCACTCTTGGCTGGAGGCCTGGCAGACCCAGTGCAGACCTCACACAGAGCTGGCAGTGCTTAGGGGTAACTGTTCACCCTGGTTTGGGCCAACGGTCCATGGAAAGGGAAGGTTAGCTTCCTCATCCCTGACCAGGGCCCCACGTTTTCATATTTCTCTCACTCCCACATGCTGTGTGGCCAGCCTGGCCCACAGTGCCTACGGAAAAACAAATAACTCCTCGGGTTAAAGAAATTTCTCTCATCCCTGTGACTGCAAGGAGCCCCTCAGGCTCGTAGGAGAGGAGGGCTACGGACTGTTTCTCTGCAGTGACCCGGCTGGAGTGCAGGTGTGGGGGAGCAGAAGCTCGGAGCTCCATCCCAGGCACCCCTGGTGACCCTGGTCAGAATTCTGTGGCCTCAGGAACCCCACCTCCAGGCCAGATGTCCACAGCATCGATGGGCCCTTGCCCTTGCCCACAAGGCACAGGAACTGCTGTGCTGCGTTCTGTGACCAGAGATGTGTGTGGCACCCGGCGGGCCCCTTCTGTGAGGTCTGAACAGAAAAAAAGCAAACTTGCTCTGCGGCCAGCGGGGACTTTGGGTGTCTCTTGTGTGCCTGGAGAGAAGCCTCTGTGCCCAGTGGTTCCTCCTCAGCATGGGAACAAACCACAGGCTCTGCACAGGCCACAGTCTGGCCGGCAACATGGAGCTGTCCTGTGCAGGGCCTGGGGGTCTGCTGGGGGGGGGGTTCAGAGCCTGACTGAAAGCAAGTGGCTTTCTGGCAAGGATAGGAGACCAGGGTTTGCAGGTTTGTGGGGGCTGGGGGGAGGGGACAGTCTCTCCCCTCCTGTTTCCTCTCTGAAAGGTCACTGCATGCAGGTGCACACCCCTTTGCAGGTTGTTTGCCATGTTTGCCAATACCAAGCAGGGTGGAAATACCCTGAGAGGAATTGTTTCCATTTTCCTCCCTAGGAGGCGATCTCTCTGATTTCAAACTAACAAATTTGCTTACCAGTAAAACAAACAAAAAAACTCTGTTCCTTTGGACCAATAAGTCTATTTGCTTTGTTATTGGCAGTGAAGGTTTGTCTAGGATATTGCAGATGCTCTTGGACACAGGAGTTTCCCAGTATGTGGGACTTTGAGCTAAAGGGAGATGATTTTGGCCAAATAGGACAGTCGGTCACCAATTGGCATCTAAAATGGGGAGCCAGGTAAATCCAAGTGGTGTATTTTTAATATTATTCATTTTGTTCTTTAGATCACAACCTCAGTATGTGGTTTTGTGATGCCTCCCTCCCCTCTCCCCCCTTCCTCCTCCCTTCCATTCTCTCAAACCCCACTCTTTGTTTACTTGTCTGTGTTGAGTTCATTAGTCTCTTACTTTCCTGTGGCAGTGTCCTTTCACTGGATGAGGGACTGTGTTGTTGGAACCAGGCGAGCCTTGCTGATAGGTTTTCAGTCTTAAGTTTGCGTTGGGCGGCCAGTCTGTATTCATTTGTGATCTGTCCATGTTTTCTTGCTGCAGGTGGTCTTCTCCAATCCCATCTCCGCTGCTTTGCTGCTTTACCTTATGGCTCTGGTGTCAGATTTAGGGGGTCACGCCCCCAGTCAGTGTCGGTGAAGAAGTTTCTCTGTGAATACAGGTGTCTATGAATGGCCTTTGTAGATTATCTCCTCTGCCTCAGTTTGTAGTTTTGATGTGGAGTTGATTACCCCATCTTTGGTCTTCCTCTCCTCTCCCATAGTGTAGGGAGGGGGCCTTGCTCTCCTAGAAGGCATCTTCAAAACGAGGTCCTAGGTCTTCCCGGCCTGGTGAGTGCATAGGTGAGCATGGTGACATTGTGACTCTACAGTTGCTTCGCTTGTCTCGCATGCACTGGTTCTCTCGGTTGTCCATCTGCTGTATCCAACTCAGGCTTGTGGGCTGGGGTTTTGCATGATCCCTCACCCGTTCTATGATGGGATTTGTTCTGTGCATGTTCTTGCTCCTCTTAAAGTTTAGCTGGAGTGAGAGCGAAATGGAAGGGCCTCATTCCCCCCTCCCCCTCCCCATATCTCCCTGCGTAGGGGCGGGGCCCGGATGGCTGAGCCTGTGCCCTTCCATGTTCCCCTTGGGCTAGGAGCAGGGGACAACATGGCTCTACTGATCCGGGCTGCAGATGGCTGCCTTATGCAGCAGGTGGGGTGGGGCCACCAAAACTCCCACCCTGTCCTCCCTCCAGGGCTCACCCGGCTTAGGGGGCTTACCCAGGATCTTTCACCACCTTTGCTCCCCACTGGCAAGGAAGCTCCAATGGCTAGGGACCCAGGCACGCAGGCAGCCCTCAGGAGGCTGCTGCTCCAAGTGGTATTTTAAATAAAAAATGAATGCTAATATTAGTTCATCACTCACTTTCAGCAAAGCATATCTTCAGAAATGAAATCCTGTGTGTTGAATCTGTTCAGAACAGCATTTCAGGACAGGGTTGGGGTGAGGGAGGCAGGATATAGAGAAAATGAAGGCAGAGTTCTGTTTCTAGGCTTGTCCTTTGCTTCTGGGCTGAGTGCTTTTAACAGCACTTGCAAATGAGAACTTGATTGGGGGGAGGACTGTGCATCTCTAGAAAGACACAGTGAGAGGTAAGTTGTTCTGTAAGTAAACAGGAGAAAGCTGTTTAATTATAAACACCAGCAAGGGTTTCCCAGGGACACTGAATTCCAGGCCTGTACCCTTCCCGAATACGAACATCTGTCTACAAGACCCACTGGGCAAGAGAAGTTCACTTTTTAGTATACTTAACTCCCAATGTATCATGGAGGCAGGAACTTGACCTTAGCCAACTCAGGAACCTTCATCTTTTCTTCCAAGTTGTGTCTAAATTTAGGACCAGGAACTTTAACGCGGTGCCAGGGTGCAGGGCAAGATGGGACTCAGTGGCATCTAATAATATAAAGAGCAAATACTTCCTGAGCCCGTCTGTTGTACCAGGCACTGGGCACTTTATATGCATCCTCTCTTTTTATCTTAGCTCAGCGCTATTTTTATCTCCCTTTTATCCATGAGGCACAAAGATGACACAGCTAGTAAGAGGCAGAGCAGAGATTTGAAACCCAACAGCCTAATAGCCTGATGCCTGCTCTGGAGGTGGCACACCTAATGTCATTCATTTACAGACAAATATTAATGATGGCCTGTTGCCTGACTGAGGATGAGCCTTGAACAAAGCAGGCAAGGACCCTGGCCTCAGGGAACAGCCTCTGGTCTCCCTGAGACATGAACTCCCCTCCCCTTCCATCTAGTCCTGCTAAAGCATTTGTCCTTGTTCCCACTGAACTTCATTCTGCAGACCCAGTGACCCTCTTTCACACCTACACTTCTAGGAAGACGGACACTCATTCTGCTCTGTGCTAGCTGGGGGGAGATCCTGCAGAACTGTTTTTGCTTTTTTTTTTTTTTTTTTTTTTTCACTCTGGCCCTATCAGTGCCCAGGAACATTTGGCAGGTTCTTCCAGGTACATCTACAGGCACAAGAGCCAGTCCCACCCTAAGTGGCCAGACAGCTGGCTCAAATAGGGAGCAGGATCTAGGGTCCATCTCCCAAGAGGGTCTCTGTGTGCTTTCCCCATACACACCCCTGTCCTTTCCCTGAGGGGAGGAAACTAGCTCTACCCACCCATTGTCTGTCCTGAGTTACCTCCTCGCTGTGGAGTTTGAGTGTTAAAACCTAAGGCTCCAAAGGAGTTGGAGAGAAAATGTTCCACAAAGTCAAGAATCAAAATCTAAACAACATGATCTACTGGGACCCAGGAACCCAGATCCTTGCCCAGGAAAAGGACAACACTTCAGGAAAGGAACAGACCTATGGGCTAAAACATGATCGAATGAATAAACAGCAGCGATAGAGGAGTTGGAGTGATCAGAGTTGGGAGGTGGGGACCAGGGGGCATACCCAAGGGGGCCAACAATTATGTAAAATAAATAAATTTTTTAAAAAGCATTAAAAAAAAAAACCGTAAGGCATCAATCTTCTCTATGGCTTCCCTCCAGCTGGGTGTGTGTGGTGAGTCCTGAATGATAGAAGAGTTGAGCGAAAAATAACAGAAACATCAGGGGAGCAAGCCATGGTTAACATTACACAATGTCACCCCACTTCCCACATTGCTTGTTGTTTTTTCTGCACCTCCACCCTCTCGGCAGAATTAATGTTCACAGTACCTCTCAGACATAAACACCTCTTTGTGTCTAGTTTGCTCACTTGAAAGATAGGGATAATAATAGCACCTGTCTCAGAGAGAGTTGGGAAGATTTAAATGAATTTTAATTGAACTGAATTGAATCAAAGGGTTTAAAGTACTCAGGACAATTTCTGTCAAAGAGCAAGGAGCCTGTAAAATGCTAGCTATTATTATTATTATTATTGTTATTATTATTATTACTACTATTGTAATCATGTCTTGTCATTTCTCTCTCTCTTTATATGTATCACAGGATAAGGAGAATGTTTTCATTTTCCTTCTATACCCTCAGTACATACCATGACCCAGCACATAGTGGGTAGTCAATATTTGTTAGATTTTAATTGAATGAACAAATGGTTATATTTTGCTCTCTGTCCCTTAAAAAAATCAGATACGGTGAATCACTTTGAAAGAGTGACAACTTGACCCCTGCCTTCCTCCACCTTCCTCCACCCTTTGTAGATTATATGCCTGAGACTGCCCAGATGGAAAGGACCTGGTCTTCTGAGGATCTGTTTACAGAAACGTGTTCTGAGCCCCAGGTAGGGAGCGAAGAACCTGTGGCCAGCCCTTCACTCAGTAACAAAGGAGGCCTGACTGCCAGCAGGGGTGGGTCGCTGCTGCACAGACATTCGCTGAGAGACAGAGCTGGTCTCCTCCTTGTCCTCATTACTCACTGTGGACACTCCGCAAACACCCATGCTCCAGGGCAGAAAGAGCACAGGCCGATGCTAAATAGAACAGGGTTCAAATCCCACATACCTCTTGGCCATGTGCACCCCGAGATGAATGAGGCCTCACCTTTCTTGTTTATAAAGTAGGGACAGAAATACAGAGTGTGCAGACAACTGTGAGGGTTAAAAGAATGAAGTGTTCATGCCAAAGCACACTGCAAAAAAGTTTATTTCCTCCCCACCTCCCTACCCCTGCTCTGGTAGCAAGTAGAAGACAGGGCCCTTATTCTCAAGGAGATAGAACATTATCTCTCCCAGAATGAGGAGACGTGAGCGGAGATGAGTTGAGGGAAAGTTAGTGGAGGGGGAAATTTAATGGAGGATATTTCATGGGAGAGGCAAGCCCAGTTTTGAAGGAGAGGGAAAGGATAGTCGTATCTATCCTATTGCTCAGTTGAGCAGAGAGGTTTCCACATGCTTTTCAGAGATTCCCCTCCCTGCACACCCTAGACAGCAGCCTTCCCTCCCTCCCTCCCTCCCTCCCACCCTCATCACCTGCCCTGTATCACAGACTAACATTGCTGACACTCATCTGGCTTCTGTGTCTGTTTCCCCAGCTAGATGTTTTATCTGCTAATTTGTGTTCAGCGCTACAGCTAAACGTATGTCCAGTGCATAATAGTTGCTGAAGAAGCGTGCACTGTGTGAATCAGGAGTGACAAGTTACAAAAGGGAAAATGAGCTGTCTCTGGAAGAAGAGAATGATCTGACGGGGCAGGGGGTCTGTGTACTCAAGGCTGAGATTTGACTGTGTCTAGTGACAGAAAGAAGGCCTCTGCTCTGGAGCTGGTGGCATAGCCTCCCCATCCAGATGGCCCACATTCCTGACCTTTGGCCAGCTCCTTTCACATTCATTCCATTGGTGAGCCTACAGAGATATCCCCCCCACCTCCCCACCTAAGACTTTGGGTGCCTTTGGGTCAGGCCTTTACATGAGGATCAGCTCTACATGACCGCAAGTCGTTCTCCCCTGTATCCCACATTGCTGGCTGTGGGTCCGGTGAAAGTGGAGTGTGAGACCAGATACTGGTTGAATCACCAAGCATCTTGTTTGTGTTGGAGTGTGAGGTAAACGCTAGGATCCTTCACCCATAAAACTGTCCGCAGTAGTGAAAACATACTTCATAAAAACTCCCTGGTGACCAGGAATGTCCTCTTCTAATGTGGGCTGTGACTGAAAACATTCTGAAAACCCGAACGATCACCCGTTACCCAGTTTTGCCGGCGTACAGTAGGGGGCGCCGTTGTTGCAAATTCGCTCAGTTACACATTGACGCCATTATGTTGGGTCCCGTCTCACTGGGTTTCACACAGACACTTAGGCCTGGTTCTTAATGCTGAATAGTTAACTTATGCGCCAAGAGAAGTACACAGCTTACTCAAGTGGTTCGTAGGAGAGCATGTTCCTGGTTGGCATCCTCTTGTCTGTAACTAGTTCTGGTCCTACAAAACCCTTTTTCTCTTTTCCAGTTCTCAACACAGAAGACGGGCTTTGCTCCTGAAGAGGTTTTTCATGCTGCATTAATATTTGGTGTCTCAAGAATCTGTGTATCAGAGTAATGTCAAATAGTCTGAGATGAGGAATGCAGTCCTCACCTATGGGGTTGAGGAATAAGGTCAGGACAGATTCTTACAAACGATGAATTTACTGGGGCTGAAAAGGCAGTTGTTTGGAAAACTGTGCTTGGGTTTCCCTGTAAACTATATACAGTCATTTGAAGAAAAAAGTTACCCCTGAAAATCCCAAAGAGGGGACGAGTGAGAGCTTCCAAATGGCAGGTTAGTGGGGAGAGTCGCTCACTCAGGGACTGGGCGATGGATCTTCATTAGCTTACAGAACAAGGAATGCATAAAGGGCCCCCTCCTTACCTCCAACCCTCACCCTCGCCTAAGCAACAAGTCCCCACGTGTAGCTCAGCTCCACCAACTGCTGCTTGGACTGCACCACGTGGCTCAGGAAAGTGCCAAGGCTCTTGGGACATGCAGATAATTTGGTCTTTTCCAGAGCCATAGACCTTCTGTCCCCGGCCCCCTGGCCTCTAGCTCTTCTAGCAAAGGAGGACAATGCCTTCCCAAGAAGTCCCGGAATTCCTTGTGACCAAGAACCCTGGGCACCCAGGCCAACTGGTGTCTTAGAACCAAGCTAAGGGAGGGCTGGGAAGTCCCTTGTGGCTCCTCACCTTCCCTCCCTCAACTTCAGCAGATGGAGGTGGCAGAGAGGGGCTGGAAAACAAAGGTGGCTTTCACCCAGAGCCCGCTCGCTCGCTTGCTCGCTCGGAGGGGACGGCTGTGGCTGGGTCTGCAGCCCCGAAACAGGGTGCTGCTGTCCTGTGACTCTGAGCTCAAAAATGTGTGAAATTTCTTTTTGGCTGGGTGTTCTACATCAAGCGGAACCTGTTCTCAGAGAAACATTCCATTTCACAGACCCTAATGGCTTTCCTCTGTGCCGATGCATTAATGAGGCTCCGGCTCATTCTAATCAGAAGGAAACCATGCAGATAATTGCCTGAATTTTTAATTCAGGGTTATGATAGGGGAATCAAAGTCACACTGCAGTTGCTGAGGCTGCCCCTAGTTCCAGGCCATTGGCTTTTGCAATTTTCTTTGATTTCCCCCCTCCATCCCCACCCCCACTTCTCTCTCTCTCTTTCCCCTCCCACCACCACCCCACTTGATAGAGACTGACAGTTTCAGGTCAGGGTGGGGTAGAGGAATAGGGACAGCCCTTGGGGTCTCCTGCACAAGCTTTCTTCCTCCTCCTCTTCTTTTGCACTCCCCCCTCCTCCCCTGAAAGAGTGGATGAGGTCTGCACCTGTCACCCCAGGGCTGGTTCTGGGAGAGTGCCCTGCAACCAGCCTCCCCACTCAGGGTCCTTGTGCCTGTAAGCAAAGACAGGAAATTTGCCCCAGGAGAGGATCTCCCTTAGCAATTTAGTTCTCATTTCATCTCAGTTCTTTAGAGCAAGGGGGAGCAATGAGGAGGGAAAGGGGAAAGCAATGACCAGGATAGCTCCATGTCTTTCCTGCAAAGGTGATTTGCTCTAAATCGGTGCTGGGAGAATAAATGAATGAATGAATGCATGAATGCATGCATGCATGAATGAATGAATGGATGGATGGATGGATGGATGGATGGATGGATGGATGGATGGATGGATGGATGGATGGATGGATGGGTGGATGGATGGATGCTGGGACCAAGGGCAGATGGGAAACAGATGGTAAAGGCATCCCAGGTCTTCCCCAGGTCTTCCCCAAATGAACTTACCTCTGATACAACTAAATCCCTGAGTGCTAGAACCATAAGAATTTGTAGAAATTTGAAAACTTATAGGTGATGGAAAGCAGACCGGTGATGGTGAAAGCATACAGGCTAGTTGTATCGCGCAATTACATGTCACTACCCAGCAAAAAATGAGAACCAAGGCTGGTCCCCAAGGAGCCTCGTGGACATTGGCCAGTTTTCTTGGAATTCCTGAGTAATGGAGAGTTTGAGCCTTTCTGGCTCTACTTCAACCAGACAAGCTATTCCAGGAGATTGACTGGTCCTGTAGGGAAGTTTCTTCTCCCAGCATCCTCCAGCACTGGCTGTGGCAACACCAGGCCAATGTTCACACGTCAAGCTAGGAGTCAGCTGAGTGATCCTTTCCTGTTTGGGTCAGACTGCTGAATCTTTGGGCGCCAGTCACATGACCTTTAAGAACAGAACTTCATCCTGCATCTCTGGTTCTATATGGGTTTAAGATCCTTAGTTGTAAGAGAGAAAGAAGATAGCTGCATTCTGGTAGCAAATCTCTTAAGGGTCCAAACTTCATGCCCCATGCCATTTAATCCCGCTCAGTGCCTCTGGCAAAAGGCAGGGCCATCTTGACCCTACAGGGCAGGACATAGATTTATCAGAGAGAAGCGGAAATCTTGCTACCCGCTGCACCTTGCCTTCCGGTGGAAGTTTCCAGCACCTGAAGTGGTGGAAGGACCACCATGTTCAGAAAGGCAGGTGTCTCCTGCAAAGAGCATGCCTAGCATTTAGCAGTGGTCCTGCTTATTGGCATTAGATGGCCTCATTTTTCCTATTTCAGGCTGCAGCTTTCAGAAATTTTAGGAGCGCTTACCTTTATTAGGATGGTGGAATTTGCCCCCCCCCATCCTGTGGTTTCTGTTTGTTCAATATAATGCCACTTCATGCTTGAATTGCGCCCCCTCCCAAGATTGTCAGAGCAACTTTAGATGTAGTCTGCAGTCACCCCAACTTCGAGGGAAAACTGGGAGAAGACTACACTCCACAGGAACATTCCATCTCTTGCAGACCAGTGGATCACACCTTGGCTCGATGACTTTTGATGGTAACACGGAGATGGCGAGTGCCAGGTTGTGCCCTGCTGAGAGAAATCACTGAGTCCTGGTCTCCAGGAGGTCACAGTTTAGTGGGGGTAGGTGGATGGGTAAATTGTGGTAGAGGAAGAATGGTGTGTAAACTCCACCCAAGTGGAGAGGAACAGTAAGAGTTCTTATTTTGGGGCCCCAGTAAAGATCCATTCAGAGACAATGGACCCTGTCCTAAACTTCCATCCCTTCCTGTCTCAAGGACCATCTTTCTCTAAGCTCTCTGGAAGCCCGAGCTATTCCCCAAGTCCTGTGCATTCCAGCTCTAGCCCTGTGAACTTGGAGTTAATGATTAAGCTGGGTGTCGGTGCTATGGCTTCCTTGGGGTGAATTGGGCTGTTCAGCCTTGGAAACTGCCAACTTTCTGGCTCCACTCCAGCCAGGATAAACCAGATACAGGTCCAGCCCCCATACCTGATGCAACTCGTTTTCCAAGTTGACTGGAGTCTCAAGAACATGCAGTCACCAAAGCCCCTGCTGAAGACCTGGGGTGTGTGTTGCAGAGGAAGGGGGTATGAGAGGACATGGAGTTTGGGCCCAGATTCTGGTCCTGCTGCTAATCAGTAGGGTGACCTTGGGATGGTCTCCTTACTTTTCCTGGGATTTGGGTTGCTCAGCCGTAACAAAAGAAGGTTGGCATGTGCCATGTGTGCTTCTAGCCTTTGCACAGGTTGTGACCTCGGCTGGTGCACTCTTCCTTCTTACTCATCCTTCAGGTCACCCTCCTCAGGAAGCCTTCCTCACCCTCTTCCCACAAGCTGAGTTAGGTACCCCTGCTTTCAGCCCCATCTCACTCATTGTTCTCTTAATCGCACTGCTATGTAGTATTACTGTTTCCATAAAACTTTCTTTATCCTCCTCCTCCCTGGTCCCACCAGATGTAAGACTCTTAGAACACATTAACATGTCCCCCCGAAATCCCTATTGAGTCCTGGCACTTTAGTTTCATCTAATGTTTTTAAACCCACCAAAACTCTTCCTTTAAAACTTTTTATAGATATATCAGTATGCTTACAGATATACTTAGTTTAGAATGTATATATTCATTTTTGCTCATATTGCTCATATACCACTAGATCCTGAACTTCTTGAAGATGCAAGTTAGGGTTTATCTATTTTTGTATTCTAAACACAGATCTTTTATAATCTCCTTCATAATCTACTACTTGCAGTTTTGAGTGAGATAATGTCTCTGCTTCATTTAGTTTGTTACATTTTTGATCTTCAAAATGGACACAACTTGAAAGACCCACTGTTTTTTAAAAGAGCTTTACAAATAATAGTTCTGTGCTTTGCCATTTATTCCCAATAACGCTAACAGTCACGTGGCAAGTGTGACTGTTCAAGAAGTTTAAGAATTCTTCTTCTGGGGCATTACAATGCCCAGGACTCTGAGAGGGGGCAGAAATGACTCCTCAGAAAATTTCCTTTCACATCTGAGCTACTGAAGGAAACACTTCCTAGAATCTACCTTTCTAGAATGAAGACAGGAAAATACATGCTACGCTATACAAGTATTTTCCTAAAGCCTTGATGTGGCCTCAAGAGCTATGCTCCGCTATCCAACAGCTAAAAATTCAAGACTGAAAGCCATTAAATTGCTTGCTGAAGATTGCACTCTAAGAGAGCAGCAAAGAGTGAGAGCAACAGAGACTCTTGAATCTCCCTTCCATTATATACTCAGCAAACTTCTATCCTCCTACCCAGGCCTTCTCAGATTTTAATGTACCAGGAATCACTTGAGAAGCTTTTTTAATGCAGATCCTGATTGAGGTCGACTTGCATAGGGCCTGCAGTTCTGTGTTTCTAAGAAGCACCCAGCGGGTGTTGGTGCTACTGGTCCACAGACCACTTTGAGTAGTGAGGGTCTAACACAAGTCAGATACTGTGCTAGGCACAGTGACAGACAGTGGAGGTGATGTTCTGAAAAAGAAGTTGAAAGAGGAACTAAACTCTCAAAGCACAGAGCTTAAAAGTGACAGGAAATATGGTGCCAGCAAAGATCTGTCTATCCGTAGGTACACCGGGAAAGGAGGAATTAATCATTTCTGTGGGTGAGCCACAGAAAAGGAGCTTTAAAATATCCTCTGCGAGGCAGTCATATCCCTCCCTCCCTCTCCAGAGATGAGGTCCAACAACTATTTTTCCAAGTATTCAAGCAAAGTTATAATGAAGCTTATAGCTTCAAGCAAAGCTATAAAAAAAACTTCAGCCTCTTTCAGACATGTTTACCACCAGCCCAGGGACCCCACCCTTGCACGGACCCCAAATACTACCAATTCGGAGCCAGAATTAGACCCTGTCATTTAATCAGGTTATACTGGCCCAGACTTCAGTGTCTCCTGTCCTGCCAAGCCCACCTGCTCTTGAGAAATGGTGTTGTTAGAAGTCCATGAGGGCCGAATGTTGGCATGGTGTGGGGAGCAGGGGAAATTGTGATGCTAAGGGTTGACCATCTCCCTATAACTTTTCCTACTCGGAGTTGATAATGTTCTAGACTGAGAGTTCCTTGACTTTGCTGCTCTGATTCATGAACCTGTTGGTCTTTTTCTTAAGGGGGGAAAGGTTTGCTCCAGTAATAATCTCATCTACATTTAATTATATTGCCCTGGGCATTTTTCTTTTCCTGGCAATGAATGTGACCTATAAACAGTGTCTAGGGCCCCCAGGCTATAGTCATTTCCTGCAAGAGAAGCTGAACTGGAGTCCCCTGAGCCAGTCTAGAGCTGCATGGGTACCCTGAGTCTGTACTTTTTCCCAGGGGCATGAGCACCCCAAATCTGACATGTGTTCTCCAAATGACTTTTAAAGGGGTTGGGAAAGAACAAAATGGGGAAGTTTTTTGTTTTGTTTATTTTAATTTTTTTAAACTTTTTGTTAATTAATTTTTTTCCTTACATCTTGTAGTCCCCATAGTTCTCCCAACATCTTATTACCCACAAACCATCACCATAATCCCTTGCGTTGTTCATCCCTCCTCCATTTTGCCCCAAGGAAGCAAGTTCTCTGAAGGGATCAAACCAATTTAGTTGCCAAGATAGGTGCAAGGAGCCCCACTCTCCAATACTTAGTTCATTCTTTCCTAAAGACTAGTAGGGAAAGCAGCTAAATGAGGAGAGCAGGGGTTAAGACTATCACAGCCCTTATTAGCTTAGGGGTGGGGTGAGGGGTGTGGTCAGTGGAGTGAGGGGGTGGCACTGTCACTCTAGGAATTTTGGAGAGGGAGGGACCTGAGTGGTTGCCTAAGGAAACCCCTTGTTAACGAAGGGGGAAACCGGAGAGGGACTGGAGGCCCTAAGTCACTATTCACATATCCTCAGGGTACTTTAAATGCATCTATTAAAATATAGGGATACATTCTTTCATTAGACTCCCCTTGTTACATTGTCAAGGAGAACTTCAGAATTGGCCCATGAAAGCCTAGAAACCGGCAAACAAATTCCACCCTCCTTAAGTTTCTCTGTGATACTGTTGGGATTCACTTGGGGAAAATGTACCAAATTCATGAAAAATGTATGTAAACCATTAGTGGGTAAACTACGGTCTGCTGCCCACAAGTTGAGAATGGTTTGTACATTTCTGAATGGTTATAAATATAAGAAAACACTTTGTAAAAGATGAAAGTTGCCTAAAATTCAAATGTGAGTATCCATAAATAATATCTGGTTAGTAGGAGGACATCTTTACTTGTTTACATGTCTCCTGTGGGTGTTTGCCCTACAAATGGGAGAGGCCGTAATTGCAGCACTTTGTAGTGCTAATCAAAAATATTTCCCATCTTACTCTCTACACAAAGAGCTTGCCAGCCCTTCATGTAGCAAATGAAGACTTGGAGCAGGATTTCAGAAGTGATCCTAGGCTTGCCAACTAAAGGTAAAAACTTCCAAAGGGGATATATCACTCAGGAAGAGAAATCTCTAGAGGCTTCCAGAGGACTGTGTCTGCCTCTCTCCTACTTCTGTGCCTCCCCATGTACCACAAGCTGTATGAACCCCGAATGTCCCTCACTAGAGCCCTTTGATGACCCCCTCCACTCATCCCTTTAAGATGATTGCAGTTTAGGGTAGTGTCACACACACCTACAATCTGAGAACCTTATATATACCCCAGTATAGGGTATCAGAAATCCAGGATTTCTGCTTTGAGCTAAGACCAATTATTAGTGTCAAAGGCTAGGTGGAATGAGGTTCATCCTTAAAATCTCTCGAATTTCTTCTCTGGAGCTCTGTCTCTGAATCCCTTGGGAACACGTGGAAACAGCTACCACAAAACCCCTTTGGACCACAAACTCATTTAGCATTGTGTCACAATGATATTGTATTGGGAATGGTTACATATAGATCTGTCACCAGAAAGATAGGGACCTGACCATAAATCTCTGGATCCCCCAGAACCTAGATCACACCTGGTGCATAGTGCATGAATTCACTTGCTAGATTTTCTATAACAAAATATTACAGACTGGGTAACTTGAGCAGCCAAAATTTATTTTTTCACAGTTTGGGAGGCTGGATGTCTAAGAGCAAGGTGTTGGTAAGTTTGCTTTCTGCTGTGGCCTCTCTCCACACAGCCTTTCTCAGTGTCTGCATACACATGGTGTCAATTTCTCTTCTTGTAAGAACATCAATCACATTGAAACAGAGCGCTACTTTATGATTTCCTTTAGCCTTCATTACCACTTGACAGGTACCAGTACCACTTTATCTCAGGGAGTTAGAGTTTCTACATATGAATTCAATATATAAACACAAGTCAGACCCCAACACGGGGGTACCTAATTTTTCCCTCCCTCCCTCCCTTCTTTCCTTCATCCCTCCCTCCTTCCTTCCTTCTTCATCCCTCCCTCCTTCCCCTTCCCTCCCTTCCTTCCTTCCTTCCATCATTCCTTCCTTCCTTCTTTCCTTCCCTCCCTCCCTCCCTCCCTCTCTTCCTCCTTCCCTCTCCCCCTTCCTTTTTATTGGAGAGAAGGAAAAAATGAATCTGCTCACTAAAATATTTGCAAATGGGAGAACATAGCACAAGTATAACTACTATAATATCATGCAGCGGCATAAACCATCCCCCTCTTCAACGCCTCTCCTCGTGAAACTAACTCACAAGACACCAGACACCAGTTTTCTTGAGTTTCATGTACTGAACAAGAGAAAGGAGATTTGTTGCTCTGTTCTCCCCAGAATTTGCATTGACTTCAAAGCAAAAGTCGTGACCTCTAGCCCTGTGCCCTTTCTTTAGGAACTAAGAGTAATAAGAAACATGTTTTACACTATATTTTTGTTTCACAAAACAAGGACATTGTTATAAATTCTGGTCAATATAATCTTTTAAATAATAACAATTTCTGTTGTAAACCCATAAATTGCCTTTGCAACCTACCAATATGTCAGAACCTATAGTTTGAAAAACACTGCTGTTTTCCTGCAAGGAAAAACAGAAAATGGCTCCTTCTTTTGATCCTATAGTTATGAGCCTTTAATATAACACAGTGTTGTACAGAAGACTTCTATGACCATTTCTCATTTTACCCCTACAATCCTGAGCGATCTGTTTTGTAAATGAAGAGACTGAGGGTTAGAAATATTTATTAATTAATTATGGCTAAGCTCATTAGCCACCGTTCTACTGGGACTCAAAGCTACTTCATATATATGCTGAGTAGTTTTGTATTTGTCAAAAGGAAATTTCACCCTATTTTTTGCATTCACTTATTTTGTCTTGTAATTGATTGTTCTGCCCCTCCTTTCTAAACTAGAAAGCTTTGCTTTTTTGGTAGTTTGATTCCTACTTAGATTGAAGCAGTTTAAAAAATTTTAGAAAACCTCAATAAATGATCTTTTCTGGTCCTAAAAATAGAATTAAAGTATATAACATTTCAGAACATATGGAAAAGTTGAAAAATTAAATCATCTAAAATCTGAATGCCAAGAAAAAAGCATTAAGTATTTCGGATATTTCCTTTCTTTATCTTTTAATACATAACAATGCTTCCACTACTTAATTGACATCACACTTAGTTTTTATCACTAAACATTATCCCACAAACTTTTTCATGTCATTTCAAGCCTTCATGTTTTCAATCATCTCCAAAATAGTTTACAACAATTTGCTTAACTATTCCTCACTGCTGGACGCTGGTTTTGTTTCCAAAGATCATCTTTGAAAATGAAACTTGGCCGGACACGGTGGCTCGTGCCTGTAAGCTTCAGCCTATGAAGCAGCCGGGGCTAGGGATCGCTGTTCGAGTCACACCTGGGGCCCGTAGCGAGACCTAGTTCCAAAAAAATAGCTGGGCGTGGTGGCGGGCGCCTGTAATCCCAGCTACCTGGGAAGCTGAGGCTGGGGATTGCTTGAGTCCGTGGTACCCCGGGCAACGAGAGCCTGCGGTTCCATGGGCAAAATAGCGAGAACTAGTCTCAAAAAACAAAAAAAGAAAAGAAAAGAAAAGAAAATGAAACTTAAGAAATATTGACTTATGTACTTGTTAATGACCAATTTTTTTTTTCTGGATCCATTATAACATTCACCAAATCTGTTTTGGAGATGAAAATCAAACAGGGACTGACAGTGTTTTCTAATCCAACATCTTGAAATTAAAAAGATGTGGTTTCCTGCAGGAATGCCCAGTGGGATTTGGAATAATATAGACAAATGAAGGACAGGACTGAGCCAAGGAAAGTTTGCCCTTGACTTTGGGAAATCAGATGTCTTCATGCTTAGAAGTAAAAAGATATTAAGATGATTCACAAGTGATAAGGTGGTGGGAGAACCTTAGAGTAAACAGTGATATAAAATATATGTGTACAATCAATTTAAGAAAAATAAAATTTTTAAAAAGTGAAAAGATAATTTAGGGAAACTCTGGTCCAAGGATTGCATGCCTCCAGTCATCAGCAGTGACACTTCTACCACATGGAAGTCTCCATGGAGGGGGCATCAGAATTGGGGGGAATTTTGTAATTGCACCAACTTACACTGTGAGATAGTGAGAGGCCAGACTATGAGCCTGAAGTAAGCAATTCTCAAGTCAGTACTCTCTCCGCCCCATTGAAGAGGTGTGGTATAGATCACAGATACAAAGGAAAATATCCTAGCACTGAACTTCACACCCTCCACAGACAGGAAACTAATACTCATGCTGTGAGGCTTACTGTGTGGTTGAAGTGAAATATAAGACCCAGTAAAGCAATAGCTTCTGTGTATTATAAAAATGGAGAATAAGCCAGTGGAGGAAGTTGTTTTTAAGAGTTTAATAAACTCCCCGAGATAAAAAAAATTAGAGAGGCAGGGATTTAGAAAGAGAGCTAACCATAAATGCGAGACTTAAGCAGAAACTATTTTAAACTTTAAAGCAGAAATGCATTTGGGAAAAATCACATTTTCACATCAAATATGTGACCCCTGCTGGTGCACATGCTTTAACAAACACCCAGATGGTAAAAAGTCTGCCTTTCTTCGGTCTGGAACTATGCCCAGCCTGATTTCCATTACCGCCATACTGATTTGCAAATTCCTGGCTTCTAACATCAAAATGCCACTAACTACTGCATTTTTTTTCCTAAAGAACCTGCTGGTTGCTTTACTAACATTAGTCCCACACTTTCCTTGGCTGCTAGCTGTGGGTCTAATATTGGTTATATCACCAAAAACTACAGGAACTGATAAGCTTTCTATAAGCCAAATTAGCAATGCATATCAAAAGGCGCAAAAATGTCTATAATCTTGGGCTAGATAACCTCAATTCAAGGCTCTCCCCCAAGAGAGAAGAGAACAGAAGAGGTGAAAATTTGTTAAAGATGTCCCTTCTGGCGTTACTAGAACTCTCCAGAGATAAGGCAAACAGCATCTCATCTCCTTCATAGCAGCCACTTGTCGAGGAAAATTCTCTGACAGATCTTGACATGCCTCTAAACCTCATGGCAGTTTGGTCACTGGGTGGAAGACAAGGCCTGTGCACACAGCAATAACTGAATCCAGGTCACATAGTGGCACAAGGAAAGCCACACACCCCTGGGATTGCTTGGGACCAAGACACTGGGGCAGTGAGACTCAGGAACCAGCAGTGTCAGATGTTTTACGATACCCATAAAAGCAGCGCTATAGAAAAAGCCTTCCTAAAAACAATGTTCAGGGAAGAGAAAAGGACTCCACATGGAACCAAACTTATCATTGTAATTTTCTTTAAAATAGGTGTAAAAATTGAAAGCAGTCACAGAAGAAAATAGGCATTTGGAGAAGGGAAATGCATGAGTGCTTTGTTCTATTTATAGTTCTTAACATGGTAATGTTATACCTATGTCTCGAGAGTAAGTCTTAATAAATACAACCAACAGCTGATTTGGACTTCATAAATGCACATAAGTACTCTCCTCTCTGTCTCTCCTGCCCTCCGCTTCGTGTGCACATTCACACACACACACACATGCACACACACACACAAACACACACACACACCTTTGAGTAACTTTTCTACCCTGCCAGTTCTCTCTCGGTTTCGTGATACTACATGTGCTGAAACCACAACTACCCCCCTAGGGATTGCTGAGCACCCGAGAGGAAATCACTGGCAGGCCTTTTTCAGTAGAGGTGAGAGGACACTGGAAGATGACATCACTATTCAAATGGTGAAGGAGAGAAGGGGAACACCAAACAAGCTCACACACCAGGAGAAAACCAGTGGGCTTTTATGGCTCTGTTTATGGGAAGTGCCTCACCTACTGAAAGGTCAGGGACTGACGTGTCCAATGGCACTGGAGCATTACATGAAATTGCAAAAATAGAACCTTATAAAAATTCATAAGCCCATGAAACAACCCCTTGACTTCTAGGTTAAGGTCAGGGCAGCCAGGATTTGCCATGTACTGGGAAATCAGAGACATAGCAGTTGCTCCAGATGGAGCTACTGGAATGTCCTCAACCCCATCCTCATCCCTTCCAGTGAAAGAATCCAGACAGCTAACTTGCACTGAGCACCTACTATGTACTGTCAGTGGGATTCATATTATCTGGCTTAATCCTAGGGCAGATCCTATTGTTTTATTTTCTTTTTTACAGATGAGGAAACTGAGGTTTTAAAAGTTTAAAAATTCCTTGCCCAGTTGAAATTCAAGCCCAGGTCTGCCTGACACTAGCAATCATTGCAGCCTCTCCTTGCACCACACTGCCCAAGACTCTAGATACTTCTGTAGGATGACCCTGTGTGGCACTGCCTCCTCTGTACTGAGAGCTCTTCTCTTTCTTTAGGTCACAGAAAATGCTATATCAGCACTCACTCCAGGAATGAGTGAAAGTTTCCTGAGCTTCCTGCCTTTTCAGTAAAAGGAACAGGAGTTATGCCCCCCAGTGGAACAAAGTGGATCCAGGTTTGGTTCCCAACGTCCATATTTAGGACATGAATAATCAAATATCTCAAAGTCTCACTTTTCTCTTCTGTGAAATGGGGGCCAACTTGCAGGTGATGAGGACAAGATCCAGCATAGTTTCTGGCATAGTGTGGGAGTATTTTCACTGGCTCATTTATCCAATAGAGCCTCTATGTCCAAGTCTTCCCTTGTTCAATGAAACAGCTGTGAAAGAATAGTCAGCTAGTTCCCTCAGTGGTCAGATACTGATCACCTGGCATCCCCAGGCTGCTACCTTTGCCCATTTTCTTCCCCTTCACATTAGTACTACCAAGTTCTTCCTGATGCATCCAGTGGGACTTTTGTCTCCTTTGTTTCTCTCCCTTTCGTCTATTCATTCCTCGGTCTGTTAAGACAGTTCCCCTAATCTTCACTGTAGTTCATCATTGATGTCCTTTTTCTACCTACTTTCCAGATTCTGAAGCAACATGCCTTGCCTGTCTACCCTGCTCTTTGCATACTCCCTTGTTTGCACAGAGGTCATTCACTGGGGTGCCTTCTGCAAATATAGTTACCATATCTACTTCCCTCACCTCCTTATCATCCAGAACTTGAGCTGTATACCTGGCATATAATAGGTACCTATAAATAATTGTGTAGCAAAGAATGAACAAATGAACAGTGAGCAGGTCATTTGTATGACCCAAGGAGAGAGCAAGTCATCCAACAAACAATGGCTGAGTGGAAAAGTCATCTGTGGGAGGGGAGTCACCAGATGGAAGGTTTTTGAGGTTCCCTGACAATCTATGGATTATATATAGCTTTTCTGTCACTGCTTTAATCCTCAAAGTGCCCCACACTTGAGAGTGGAAACCCATTTTGCAGATTAGACTAGTTTGTTTGCTTACCCAGATAGATAGTCTAATGTGTGTCTCTCTGCCCAAGGTCAATGTCACATCCTTGTCAAGGGAGACCATTTAGCATATGGACTCTGATGTCAGAAAATATAGCTTCCTTGTCTAACACCTTCTTGGTGGGAGGCAGTAGTGGGAGTAGTGGGAGTGCTGATCATCCACAGAACTCTCCAAAGCTTAGTTATCTGTAAAATGGGGATAATAACATTTACTGCTACAAAGGGGTTGTGAGCATTAAATGAAAAAATATAAGTGAAATACCATGAGCTAAGCATCCAAGTCTTGGATAATAACAATAGCAGCAGCAACAGCTGGAGTTGCAGTGTGGAGTGGTATTGATAGTGGTAGTAGTGGTGGTGGTGGTAGTAGCAGTGGTAGTAATAGCAGCAGTAGTGATAGCCACTGTAATGAGAGGAGTAGTAGTAGTAGCAGTGATGGTGGTGGTGGTGGCAGTACTATTAGTAATAGTAGTTGGTGATGGTGGGAGAATAGTAGTTGGTGGGAGTGATAGAGTAGTAGGTGGTGGTAGTAGAATAGTAATAGGTGGTGGTGGTAGAGTAGTAGTAGTAGGTAGCAGTAGAGTAGTAGTAGGCAGTGGCAGTAGAGTAGTAGTAGTAGGTAGTAGTAGAGTAGTAATAGGTAGTGGTGGTAGTAGTAAGTAGGGGTGGTAGAGTAGTAGTAGTTACATAGTAGAGTAGTAATAGGTAGTGGTGGTAGAGTAGTAGTGGGTGGTGGTGGTAGAGTAGTAGTAAGTGGTGGTGGTAGAATACTAGAAGGTGGGTAGTAAAGTAGTAGTAGTGAGTGGTAGTGATGGTGCCATAGCAGTAGCAGTCATTAGGGTAGCATTAATTCTAGTGTGGCCAGAAGCTATGGTAGTAATTTGAGTTGGTCAGAAGGGCTTTAGCAATGTGATTTGATTCCACATTAAATTAAGAGATCGTGCATGTATAAGAGCAGGAGAGGACAGAGTTGAAGCACAATAGGTGCAGGACCCCAGTTGTCCATCATGCACTGTAACAGAATAGGAGAGCTAGAATTCCCAGGCACAGTCGCAAGGTGGGGTAGTGGTTTGGCACCCACCATGTTTGAACGTCCTTTCTAGGAGCTGGGAACACCTGGAAAAAGCCAGGATACTCCTGGTAAGACAGGAGAATTTGACCAACCAAGCATTAGAAATAACTATATCCCTAGCATTTAAGACAGACTTCAGGAGAGCAAGGTTAAACAGGAAATGAGGACAAGTATGAGCCAAGTGGGAACTGAGCAAGAGGGAGAAACCTGGACCAGGAGTTCTCAGTGTGTTCCACCTGACTAGTAACCTGACTGGTCACGTTGGGCCAAGGTTCACTTGGGCCCCTGACTCCCTGCTGTGGTGGAAGTAAGTGGGCCACAGGTACCAGCAGTTCCCTTTTCTTTCTTACTTATCTGGACTCTGTTATGTGGTAGACACCCACTGAGTGTCGCAGCGGGCCCAGACCTGGCAACCAGAGGATGAGGTGCTTTGAAAGGGAAGCCACATTGAGAGAAACCACATGCAGGCCAAAGCCTAGAGCAGGGCAGACAGCCAAATGCTGGTGGCAGATGTCAACACCAGGAGCATGGCTTGGAGTAAGGTGGACCTGGGTTCAAATTCTGGTTCTGCATTAGCTGTGACCTTGGAAAGCAGATGATATCAGTACCAACCTCATGCAGTTGCTGTGCAGATTAAATCAACAAACAATAGCTTGTAAAAGTATATGCCCAGTAGTAACTATGGTCAGTGCTAAAAGAAATAGTCATTATTATTGTGTCATGACTATTACTTTAGCACATTGATGAAAAGAGATTGCTTCTAAAACCACGTAAACTTACATGGGAACTGTCTTATATTTGGCGCATTTTTTCCCCTCAATTATCAGTGGTAATTTTCTTCTTTTTCCCCATCATCAGTCCTTGTTTCCTTGTGTTCCTTTCCCTGTCCCCTCTCTCTTAACTTCAGAGTCCTCAGGATGTTTGTTGATGTTCACTGGGTTGTTGTTTTTTAATATTTCACATTGTCACTAGTCTGTCCAATATTTGTTTTTATAATTCTGACTTACATTGCTGCACTTCATTTCATCAAGTCCCCTCCATTTTTGTTGAAAGAGGCCTCATTTTATCCTTTCTTGTGGCTATATAGTACTTCATGACATTTTGCTTGATTTATGTTATCTACAGTATGACTGACTTCCCCGCTGAGAATTCAAGGCCCTGAGGGTAAAGAGAGATACATCTCTTGACTGTTATAATTCCAAATGTGGGTCTGACATAGCATCGTTGGATGATCAATTAACTCATTCATTGGTCAGTTGTGAAACTGGCAACTTACAAGTTATCCAGTGTGGCTTCTAGTGAGGCAGCACAGCAACCCTTTCATTATCTGCCATCAACTTGGGGAGGCTGTCCTAGTGTCCTTCTTTTCTCACTGCTGAGCTGTAGCTCTGAAGGAAACCTTTCCCCTGAGTGACCAAACTGACCCCACTCCTGAACAGAAACAGTGACATGGAACAGAAGGGACAGTACAAGAAACTAACTTGGTTCAGTGACTTTAGGCATTTAGGCACTTCAAGTTCACGAGACCATTTCCTCAGGGACTAAACAAAATTGAAGTGTAAGGTACTTTGACACTGAAGGAAAGGAAGACAGAAAGAACTAAAGGTTCTTCCTAAGTAAACTCTAGAGAACCCAAAGGGGGTGATAGTCTACTTTTAATATCTCCCTGGCATCCTAAGTTTCTCCTTGGCCTCACTGCTCACTCTTTTTGCATTATTTGGTTTTGTCTTCTCATCTGGAACATGAAGCTACGAGACTAACAGGTCACTGAGGTTATTTGAGCACCCTGGACACAGCTCCATGGTGACTCAAAGTGGGAGAATTCTAGTTCTTTCCAGTCACTGACTCCAATGTGGTCAGGGCCCGGAGTTATCCTTTCTGCACCCCAGATTCCTCATGCAAAGATGACCTCTAAGGACCCCTCAGCTGGATGACTGATGCCATTGCTAAAGTCCTCCCACTCTGTCCATCCTGCTCTCGGCCTTGATTCAATACTGGCGAGGGCTTGAGTAATAGGTGAGTTTCACTTCTTTTTTCTTTCTCTCAATGGTGGGCAGCTTTCATGATGACAGAGACAGTCTGGGAGAGAGACCGTCTGGGTGGGGGGAGGCAAGCATGGCTGTCCTTGACTGGAGGCATAGGACTGATGTGGCTGCTGTTGTCCTTGGAAAACCATGCCTCCTCTCCATGTGACCATGTCCACACTCACAGAAATGGGATTTTTTTTCAACCAGCAATATTATCCCTGGAGATATTTTGAGTGGCAATCCTATCATTAAATATCTCAAACGGAAAAGGTCAATGACTCCTTTTTGACAACTTGCCTCTCCTCCTGTGTGCTGGCTCTTCAATTCAAAAGCACAAGGGCACTTAGAACCCCCTTTAGAGAGGTATTCATATGGGTTTTCTCCTATGTCCTGATTCACCCTTGTTTCATTGCTGGCTGGACATGTTTCATTCAACCAGACAGATTTGAATAATTAACATTCAATAAGCTGAATGACTCACAGCGACTGCTGTCCATGAGGACAGTGTCTTGTGGAAGAGCCCAGGGCAACCCCGAGTCAGTGTCCCTCAGGAAGTTCACAGAATGTGGGACTAGGTCAGAGACCCTGCCACAAGGCAGTACCTCACCCGAGGCTCTTGCAGTGTCCCTCAGGCCAGAGCTGCCGTCAGGTAAAGGTGCATGGTGAGAGAACCAGACCTTGGGCGAATGGTCATGTGATGGATAAACATCTGCAAAGCAGATCATGGCAGATAAAGTCCAGCAGGGATGAAATTCAAATACTTGCCAGGGTCTCAGGGAGTTTCATTCATTTAAACACACACACACACACACACACACACACACACACACACACATTTCTTGGAACCCACTAAATCCCAGGAAGTGCTCTAGATGCTAGGATTATAGGGGCAAACGAATCAGATTTTTACCACACAAAAAGACTCCCTGCCTTCATAAACGTACATCTAGTTGAGGAAACTGTAAATAAAACATCATTGGTTCAACCCATAACTTGTCAGGTGGTGATACTTTGAAGAAGAAAAAGGCAAATGTGAAGAGACTGGAGATTCTCAAACATGGAGTGATTACAATTTTAATGAAGGTGACTAGGAAAGAACTCACCGAGAAGATGGAAAACTCTTCTAGAGACTAGAGATTTGAGGGAGGTGAAGGATAGACTGCGTAGTTATGTGGGGAAGATTGTCCCAGGGCAGGGAGATAGAAAGCGCAAAGGCCCTGAGGCAAGAATGTCTAGTGTGTTCCAGAACAAGTGATCAGATTCTGGGATTATTTTGAAGAAATGTCTGACAGGATTTGCCCAGTGGTTAGATACAATGAATCCTGTTGTGGGGCACGAACAGATAGAAAGAGCTATCATTTATAGAACTGGAAGAGATGAAAACAGAAGCTGGATGTAAACAAAATATGCGGTAGGGAAGGGACACTACCTACAGGAATTCAAAAAATTTCTCAAAACCTACTCAGCCGGAGCACGTGGCACAGGTGTTGTGGGCATAGTTCTGGTTTTTGAGTCAGAACATCCAGCTTCGAGGCCCGCAGCTCTCTGTGTTCTTGTCTACTCATCTTCAAAATCTGGATGAATAAATGTGCTTTGTAAGATGCAAAACATTACACCAGAAACAGAGGGACAATGAGGGGAGACCAGACTCTCGAGCCAAAAAAGAGTTAGGTTTGGAGTCTCTTATTAGTAACAGTTTCTGAACCTGTTAAAAGGTTTGGTTTCCTTATGTGTGAAATGAAATGACACTGCCCACCTTGCAAGATCATTTTGAGGATTTCTGAGAGCATTTTATATTTTATTTTATTTTATTTTATTTTATTTTATTTTATTTTATTTATTTTTGGAGACTAGGTCTGACTATGTTGCTCGGGGAACCGCAGGCTCACATTGCCCGGGGTACCACAGACCTCAAGCGATCCCCAGCCTCAGCTGGGATTATAGGCAAGTTCTACCACACCCAGCTATTTTTTGAGAGTAGGTCTCGCTATGTTGCTCTGGGTGGGTCTCGAACCCATGGACTCAAGCAATTCCTAGCCTTGGTCTTGTTCCATAAGCTGCAATTAAAGGCACGTACCACCGTGCCCAGCCTCTGAGAGTTTTTAAAGCAAGGAGCAGAGAACTTTTCCACAGTAGGCTATGAATATTTTATGTCTGTCTATTGCATGTAACTATTCTTAAGGTTTATTGATTTTTGTGTTGACCTTCCAAGTGTGTGGTCACTTTTACAAAAATTCAGGGTGGCCACAAAGTCTGGAAATACAGACAGTATTCTTTCAGCATGTACTGTCACATAATTTCAATGACTGATATGTGTATCTTTGGCTGAGAAATGGCTCTATCTATTCTCTGTAAGATTTTGAGCTTCCAGGAGATTGCTAGAAGCTGAGACATAATCAAAAGAGGTTTGTAACTATAAATATCCTATCTGACTTTCTTGACACAAGAGGTATCATTTATTTTTCTTTATATCTTCCACTGCTGGCCTGATCCAATGACTAAACCCAAGAAGTGCTTAATAGGTAGGTGGGCTCAAGGAAAAAGTCAAAAGAGATCATTTTACTCAATCATCTCCTTTTAAAAATAAGAGGACCAGCCAGGCATGGTGGCACATGCCTGTAAGTGGCAGCCTAGGAAGCTGCGGCCAGGGCCAGGGATCGCAGTTCAAGTTCTGCTGAGGGCACATAGTGAGACCTAGTTCCAAAAAAATATAACTGGGCGTGGTGGCGCACACCTGTAATCCCAGCTACCTGGGAAGCTGAGGCTGGGGATTGCTTGAGTCTGTGGTACCCCGGGCAATGTGAGCCTGCAGTTCACGGGCAAAAATAGTGAGACATAGTCTCAAAAAACAAAACAAAATAAAATAAAATAAAAATAGGAGGACCAGAACCCAAAGTGGATCAGTGACTTGCAGGAGTGACCAAGCAGTTCGTAGCAGGTCTGGGGCTGGTGCTCAGACTTCGCTGACTTTTCACTGTCCTCATAGGTGTGGAATGAATGAAACCAGTCTCAATGAAAACAGGATCCATTCATTGACTTGGACCCACAAAATTTCTTCTGTGGACTCATCAAGCCTGACACAGATAGAAAGAGTCTGACACACAGTCAGAGGGTTTCCTTGTTGTGACAGTAGGAGAGAACAGGAGTTCTAGAAGCGTTCTTTGAGCCTCTTGGATTTTCTGGGGCCTGCAGTGTTTACACTGGTCTAGACATTTTCCACCAAACCTGCTGGCAAATATTTGAAGGCCTTGATACAATGCCACACAAATAACCATATCTAAAGCTCCCCCCATGTAAACAGCCTAAAGACCTAAGTCAGTCAGCAGTGATCAGAGAGGAAAACCAGAACCAAAACTTGGCTCCTCAAAACAGGTTTTAGAAAGTAAACCTCAAAGGCCACCTAAAAGTTGACACATTTTTGTTGTGGTTAAGGTTACAATTGCTATTGAAAGCTGGGAGTGAAATCTGTGTGTGTGTGTGTGTGTGTGTGTGTGTGTACGTGTGTGTATGCATATGTGTGTGTATTTTAGCAGTTTTTCCATGCTACAGCAGAAAGTCCCCAGGGTAGCAAATGTTGTTTTAAAAAATAACTTTTAAAGTTAAAAAAAAAATCTCAAGCCTCTTGTTCTGTCCCAAGTGTTGCAGGTACAACATTTTGATAATCCTTTTATCTCTTTGAGATAAGGGAGAGACTTCAGGATTTGATTAAATGGCAAAATTATTTCTTGCTCTGGCATTATAGGATGTTTATCTTATGTTTTCTGTCATTGACAGGGAGACAGTACTATTTTCTCACGTGTTAACAAATCTGGCAGTCACACCAGTGAAGTTTTAGACAAAGAGATGAGAGGGAAACACAATAAAATCTTAGGAATTGTAATGAAAGTTTAGATGAAAGTAGCCAGAGTGGGTAACACAGGCTAGAAACCCCAGGGCTAAGGTCACCCTTAGCCCGAATACCTGCCTCTCACCTTTCCCTCCTCCTTCAAAGAATCATGCTTACTTCTGCTCTCCCTTCAAATCTTGTAACAGGAGGCCCACGGATAACATGGTGGTGGGAGAACCTCGGGGTATACAACAATGTAGAAAAGTGCGTGGTGTGTGTGTGTGTGTGTGTGTGTGTGTGTGTGTAGTCAATTTTTAGTATCATTTGAAAAAATCCTGTAATGGAGAATCCTACTTCCTAAAATCATCTACTCAATCTGTAGTAGCCACACATTAGTAAGCTCAGCTCCCCAGGGGTAGTCAGTGAGCAAATGCTTTGTCAGAACAGGGGACAGAGTAACTTTACCATATTGTCATTAAAAATAATGTTAATTGCCAGGCATGGTGCCATGTGCCTGTAAACGTCAGCCTAGGAAGCCGCGGCGGGGACCACGGTTCAAGTTCCGCTCCAGGCAACATATTGAGACCTAGTTCCAAAAAAATAGCTGGACATGGTAGCGTGTACCTGTAATCCCAGCTACCTGGGAAGCTGAGGCTGAGGACTGCTTGAGTCCGTGGTACCCTGGGCAACATGAGCCTACGGTTCCACAGGCAAAAATAGTGAGACCTAGTCTCAAAAGATAGATAGATAGATAGATAGATAGATAGATAGATAGATAGATAGATAGATAGATAGATAGATAGATAGATAGATAGATAGATAGATA
>PVHY01018914.1:0-28372 GCA_004024945.1 Uropsilus gracilis | reverse complement strand
GCCCAGTTAAGTTTTTGGAACTAGGTCTCACTACGGATCCCACGTGGGACCCGAACCGTCATCCCTAGCCCCGGCTGCTTCATAGGCTGAAGCTTACAGGCACGAGCCACCATGCCCAGCGAAGGGAAATATTTCTAACAAGCATTTAAGCATTTGCTGACTTACTGAGAACCCACTAAATGCAAAATGTGACATACATATAGATGATTCAGGGCGGATTGTGGGAAATGATTCAAATAGAAAATTTAGAAGTAGAAGTTCCATGTTCCAGAGTACACATGGGTTAGGGGCAGTGGGTGAGGTGGGGAAGCGACAGGGGTGGGTGCACAGTTAGCTCTGAGTTGGTAAGCTCTGGAACAATTTACTGGGTATTAGTAAAATAATGATGACATTGATTACTTATTATGTGTTAGGACATTTAAAATAAAATTTTGGGAGTACAACCTCACACCTCATTGTTAGGCACTTTTTACATGGATTTTCTCACTCCTCATCATAAGCTTGTGTGTGCATGAGTGCTATTATTATCCCATTTACAGAGAGGGAGACTAAAGCTCAGAGAGGGTTAAGCAACTTGTCCAGACTTTCAACAACTATCAAGTAGCAGGATGGATTTTCAAGTTCAGGAGGTTCTATAGGGTTCCATAGTCCTTGCCCTTAACCATAATGGTTGTAGACTTGAAGCAAAGGTAGGATTTGGACAGACAGGAGAAGTTCATTCTAGGAAGAACATGAAACTTAGGGGAAAGCTGGTAAGCAAAGTTGCAAGATCTGCCTGCTTTTAAAAGTCTTTGGAGCCCTGACATCCTAAGATATTAAAAAGAAAAAAGAGCTGGGCATGGTGGCACATGCCTGTTGTCCAAGCACTTGGGAGGCAAGAAGCTTGGGATCGCTTGAGTTCGAGGGTTTGAGACTACCCTGGGCAATATAGCAAGACCTGGTATCGAAAAGTTCAGCCAGGCGCCATGGCAGGTGCCTGTAATCCCAGCTACCTGGGAGGCTGAGGCTGGGGATCACTTGAGTCCACGGTACCCAGGCAACATAGCAAGACCTAGTCTCAAAAAAAAAAAAAAAAAAAAAAAAGGACAGCTATTGCTAACTTCCTCGCCTTGGCATATTAGCCAGTTCTTGCCCAAGGTGCGTCTTTCTCTAGTCCCCTGAACACAACACAACTTTACCCAAGGAGAGAGAAGGGAGAGGGACAGTGTTTTTGGTGAACTGGTCTTCTTCCTACCCAGGCTAGGGATGGGGGCCACTTGGGGACACTCTCTGGGCCAAACTGGTCCTCTGCCCATCTGCATCCCTGTCTCCTGACTCATTATTTCATTCCAACCAATAGGTTTGTCCCATGCAAATTTAATGAATAGGCAAAGAAATGATTGGCTCATTTTCCCCTGATGTAATAATGCCACTATTCAAGTAACTCCTATGTGCCCCACCCCCACCCTAATTCAGGGCATTTGATCATGTTTCTGGCAAGAATCCCCAACTCCTCTTTCGTCTCTTTCCCCATCTGAGTTAGCAATCACTTGAAAATGCCCGACTCATGCATCTCTGAGGAATGGGATATGAGGAGGACCAGGAAATCAGCATCCTTGGCCCCCAAACACCCAGGTCCTCCTGGGAAGCCCCAAATGCCTCTGCTGGATGTGAGTAGCTGCAAATCCAGGCTAACCGAGCCCATTTGCTAAGAGATTTTGTGAGAATCCATGTCCAAAGGCTTCATGAAACCAAACCCCGGCATATCGGCTGTTCCTTTCAGCCCCTAATTTAGTAATTCTATTGAGAAAAAGAGATTGTGGGGTTTTTTATTTGGTGTGATTTATTCTTTATCATATAAATAATAATAATTTACACAAAGATCTTCCCCAAACAGAAGAGAATCTGTACATAAAAATAAACAAAAATTAAACTGAGCTGGGCCTGGTGCCCAGAAAATCAGCCAATTCCAAACACAACCAGGGGGGAAAATTCCCTCCAGGTCCTGGGAGCTCTGTGGCCTTGGCTAGATTTGGGGTGCAGGGTCTGGTCAGAGATGCTCTTGCCCTCTCTTCCCTCTATCCTGTGCAGGGTGATGCCACCCCTGGCAACCAACATTCATGGAGAGTCAGCCAGCAACCTCTCTGGGCTGAGAGGTGGGTGGGACTTGGACCCAAAGGAATAATCAATTTTTAAAACTCCTGGGCAGTGTTGCTTGCTGCTGGCTTCGAGGGACTACAAGAGCTACTGTGGCTGGGAGACTGGGTATTGGCCAACACCCAAAGTGGGTGGAAGCTGCGTGTGATTCCATCTTTCCCCAGTAGCTCATTAGAGGCATGGACTGGACAGAATATCCTCTGATCTTCTGTTTCCTTGGAGCTCCGACCCCTTCCCTGGAGGCTTGTTATTTCTATAGATATTGAAAGATGACAAGCAATCTCCTTGGCCATTGATTAATTTCCCTCCATAGACACTCTCTGTTTGTAACTTCTCCCCCACCCCCACCTCTACCTCCCCTGTTATTTCTAAAGTCTCTACACGGGAGACTGCCTTTCCACATTTTGGTTTTGTACCTTTCTTTGAGGCTATGGCTTAGACTACAAGCCCTCTCCTCCCATGCTAAGGCAGAAGTTAGGTCTGCACTGGTCTCTAAGTTCACAGTCATTTACAATTAGGAGTATATTATAGATGGTGGAGGTGATGCTGATAGTGATGTGATAATGTTGAAGATGATGGTGGCAAAGATGATGGAGAGAAAGGGAAGTGTGATAGCAATGCAGAGTCTGCCTGTATCTGAGGTGATTATCTGGTTTAGAGAGAAATGAGAAATGAGAAAATGATGAATTGTGAAGCTGGCGGTGATGACAGCAATGATGTGAATGTAAGGAGCAGAAGAAGGAGAAGGAAAGAGTAATATGTGTGGGTGAAAACTGGCAACACAACAACGTGGTCACAAGCCCAGATTCTGGGACCAGACAGCCTGGGCTTCAAATTACAGCTCCACCTGCCATGGCTTGGGGTCAGTTATTTAAGCCCATCTGTAGAATGGGGACAATCATAGTGCCTGCCTCATGGGGTTGCTGGCCACAAAGTACTGGCTCATGCAATACACTGTGTAAGGTGTTGATCGAAGCTACGGATGGGGGTGATGGCCATATGGCACAGTATATAGCTCTGGAAAGTTCAGGAAACCTTAATAGGCCCTATCATTAAGTCAGTGTGACTCCCCAGTCTAAGTCTTGACTGTCCTGTGAAGGAAAGAATTGGAATGATTAATATTAAGACTTGGGAATCCTATGAGCAGCCAAGCTCTATCCGTGTGACTGATGCATGACCCCGGGAACATGCAGGCCCAGGCAAGAACCTTATAGGTGTGTAAGTCCAGGTGTGGAGTCAGCAGGCATGCCTGTACCAGGGGTCAAGCAGAGGAAGCCACTGGGCTAGTCAGACCAGCCTCCTCTTAGGGGTCATGGAGAGGTGAGAGGTGAGCTCTCCTGGGGGTGGGGGTGGAATGGCTCTAGCTGCCCTCACTCATGCCCAGGTAGGCACCAGCTCCAGAGTACAACCCGGATGGGACCATGCTGTGACCCTGATCCAGTCTGGTCTGCTCCCAAGCTGGATGCACATGGAATTTTACTGACAGCACCAGTCTTTCCCAGTTCTGCATCTTGTGGGCATTCTCCACTCATCTCTTCATTGTCCCTGGGGAAATGGGAAGCAAAATACAGTCATTGGGCTGGGCAAGGTGGTGTGTGCCTATAAGCGACAGCTTATGGAGTAGCAGCAGGGTCAGGGGATTGCAGTTCAAGTTCCGTCCAGGGTAACACAGCGAGACCTAGTCCCAAAAAAATAACTGGGCGTAGTGGTGCACACCTGTAATCCCAGCTACCTGGGAAGCAGAGGCTGGGGGATTGCTTGAGTCCGTGATACCACAGCAATGTGAGCCTGCAGTTCCATGGGCAAAAATAGCAAGACCTAGTCTCAAAAAAAAAAAAAAAAAAAAAAATACAGTCATTGGGCTCCTCTGGACTAAACTTTGCCTAAGAAGTCAGAACCCTCCAGTGTCCGCACAGCCCACGGCAGGCAGCTCTCAGAGGCTGCAGTGGGGGAAGTTCGCCCCTCACTCCCCCATTCATGGGGGGGTCCCCCTACTCATGCTCATTGCTACCTGTAAGTCAGGGGTAGAAAATGGTCATGGCCTTCAGCGTCCAGGAGACTTCACCTTTCCTCACCTTTCCTCCCAGTGTAATAACTCACCAGCATCAGTCACTCTTCATCCTTCAGGAAAGAAAAGACCACCCTACCCCCACCATCCAGGGCTCCAGTACTGGCTCTGTTGCTCACATCTGGTCTCTGTTTTTTTTGTTTTTTTCTGAGACCAGGTCTCGCTATTTTTGCCCATGGAACAGCAGGCTCATGTTACCCGTGGTACCATGGACTCAAGCAATCCCTTGCCTCAGCTTCCCAGGTAGCTGGGATTATAGGCACATGCCACCATGCCCAGCTGTATTTTTTTGGAACTAGGTCTCGCTATGTGTCCCTGGTGGGACTCGAACCGTGATCCCTGGCCCCTGCCGCGGCTTCCTAGGCTGCCATTAGCAGGCATGCACCACGGTGCCCAGCCTACATGTGGTCTCAGAGTCCAGCCTGATTTTTCAGCCCAGAGCTGAGGCCAGCCTGGTGGCATCTGCCCTTTCTTCCTACCCTTTGGCTCTCAGGTCCCAGTCAGCGTAGGCTCAGCGGATTGTGTGCTGTGTGTGTGTGCGTGCGTGAGCGCGCGCACGCATGCGCACATCTGAGTGGGGCTTAGAAGACATCCACAGAGTGTAACAATCTACTTATTAAGCTCTTGCTGCATGCCAGACTCTTTGCTCAATGCTCTGCAGATGTCACCCCAATCTACTTTTCAGATGAGGAAACAAGCTCACAGAGATTGGGTCACTTGTGTCAAGGTCACATTGAAAGCAATAGAGTCCAGAACCACAGACCTCCACAGCCAAAGACCGTGCTGTTGCTGAGTGCCATCTACCTGGATGAGCATGAAGTCCCCTCCTGGTGATGAACACGGTATGCAGGAGACATGAAGGGTCAAATCATGGCTGCTCTCAGGTCTCAGATCCACCTGTTTGCCCTAGATCTTGTTCGCCTGAGACCATCCAGGGAGCCTTCCAGGAAAGCTGGAGCAGTGCCCAGGGCTACCCAAACAGTGCAAGGAGGCCCTGTATCTGCTTAGTCAGCAAACCCATCGCCAAACACCATGAGCTCCCTAGAGAACAAAAGCCCCCAGTCCTCCTGCAGTACCTCCCCAGTCCCTGTCTCCTTCATCAAACTGACCTCCTGCCAGATACTTCTTTTCCCTGTTACCTCTGGGATGTACACACAGAAGCCCCAGGCTTCCTGCCTCCCAAAGCCCAAGGCCTGTGGGTGAGCCACCCCCGCCTGCATGCCTCTCTGCTGCGCTTCTCTTCGGGGTACAGGTTTCCATACAGCTCTGCATCTTGCCTGCTGTCTGTAATTCAAGAGAAGACCCGTGTCCCCTTGCAGATTATGTGCCCCTCCCTCATCCCCTGCAACTTCTCCCTGTTCACCAGCTGCACCCTGCAGTCATGGGGAGGGGGTGGACTGGCAGAAACCAGTTTGTTTCTGAGGCTGGAAAACAGAACTGTAGGAAATTAACAGGCTGAGAAATGTCTGCTCTGCTCCTGTTTGTTTTGCACCCTCAGTTTTCCTGCATCTCTCGTCTCCTGCCCCTGCCATCTCCACCGGCTGCCCCACCCCCACCAGCCAGGGTGGGTTCCAGGGGCTTGGGGGCTTGTGTGTCTGGGGCTTTACAGGAAAGTGCATTTTGATGGGTGTGTGTGCGCTTCTGTGTTTGTGTTTCTCTGTGTGTGTTTCTCTGTGTGTTTCTGTGTGTGTGTGTTTCTGTGAGTGTGTGTGTAGGGATGGCAGACCTACCCCTCCTTCCAAGGCAGCTTAGCCAGAAATGCCAGCGGCAGAGACAATTGTGCGGGCGGGGATGCTGAGCTCGGAGCCCGGCGGAGCCCGCGGGCAGGCAGAGAAGCACCACACAAGAAATTGATTCCATTAAAAAGTAATCTTAAATTTAATAAAAGTTATGATTTGATTATAGCCACAGAACCTACAGGCAAGAGGGAAGGGGGTGGATTCTAGTGATGGATAAACAGACGGAAAAAAAAAAAAAACAAGAAGGAAAGAGGAGGGGGAGGAGGGAGATGCTTAGGTTTGGATGGATGAGAGGATGGAAAGACCTGGGGGTGGAGAATGAGACCATTTTCTTTCCCTCAGATGGAAGAAAAAAGCTTGTGGCTGGTTTCCAAAGAGGAAGCAGAGTGAGGAGTGAGTGGAGAGATTCAAGGGGCTCTCTGGAGATAGCAGTTAAAGGAGGTAGGGTGCTGAGGCAAGGCCTGGGAGAGGTAGATGACAGGAAGGATGGCCTGAGCCCTAGGAAGTCAGGTCAGAAGCACAGAGACCCAAGGAAGCAGGCAGGTAGACAGTCCTGGGTCCAGATTCCAGGTCAGCCTCTTCCATGCAGCGTGGTTAACCTCTCGGACCCTCAGTTTCCTCATCTGTTAAATGGGGCTATGGACATAGCACTTGCTCCACAAGGTGGTCATAAGAATGAACGACACTATGCAGGGACCGTGTCTGGCCTCTCGTAAGTGCCCAGTGAGGGATCGTTTCCATACTTTCCCTCCCTGACTGGGGTGCATTGTGCCAGCACTACAACTGGGGTGCATTGTGCCAGCACTACTCCCTCCCAATTATTTGCAAGCACTGATTAATCCCACTCCTTCATTTCAGTCTCTTTGCCATGGCAGGAGCTGAGTGTGCATCAGCTCATCATGCATGGCAGGCTGGTTCTTCCGCATAGGGTCTTTCTTTGTCCTTTGCCCATCTCTCTAGAGCATGAATGGGGTCTGGACAAAGCATTATGGCTAAGAGGCCATCTGGGGGCACATCTCCCTGTTCAGTCCCACACCCCCACTCTGCCTTTCTTCTGCACTTGGCCCTGGTGGCACCTAGGCATAGAGCAAAACTCCTGACCTTGAGAAGTGTCCCTTGGGTGGCATCGCTCAGGCTAGCCTCAGTGTCCATAAGCTCCTGTGCGCCACAGCATTATCCTTCGTGCACAGCCCTGGGTAGTTCTTCCAGAAAGCCCGGAATCTGTCTCCATGCTGCATGGAGGGAACCAGGGCCTCTGGGGTCAATACCCGAACCATGAGTGGGCCTTGGGCAGAAAGCCAGGTCATTACTATGAGATGCTGAGTAAGGCAAGAGCCAGCAACCTCAGCTGCCCCAGAGCCCAGGGATTGGGAACCAGGAACAATCATCAGGGTTACAGGAGTCTCCAGGGGATATAAGAGCTCATTCTGGGGAGGATGCGGCCAGTCCAGCTCAGTCACCTCCCCCTCCCAGAATGGTTTTAACAAAGTGCCTCCCCAGGCATCCCTTCCATCTTGTCCTTTGGCCTGCTAAAGATGCCTGCTGGTTTATTGATGAAGTTGGGACTGGAGGTATTAGCCTCTCCATTTTACTGGTGAAGAAATTGGGGTCAGAAAAGGTAAGCTGTTTTCCCAAGATCACACAGCTTAGAGCAGATAAATCTGAGACTGAAAACCAAATGGTCAGATTCCAATTACAGAGCTCATTCTTACCAGACCCCCAGCTGTCCCAGCCAAGCCAGCACTCATTATGACTACATCTAAGGGAGCCCTTGTCACCATTGATGTCATCAAGCTCCACCACTTTTGCCAAAGTCACAGCAGCTTCTGTGTTCCCATGCTCATCTCTGGCAGAGCAGCCCTGTCTGGTGACCTATGTCGTCTCCAGAAGCAGGAAACCATAGTCCTAAAGGTCAGGGGTATCTGGACAACACAGAGCTGGGTGACCTGTGGCTGAGGGGCTCTGGCTTTGCCGGAGTGCCCTGGGCTATGGACACCACGTGGCGGTTATCCCCACAGGGTGGCACCCCCACCAACTTTGCAGGCCCCTTTCTGGGGAAAGGATGTGTCCTTTTCCCAGGACTGCAATAGACAGACTGCAACGGACACACTGCCTCGTGCAGTGGATTCCCCACAGGGTAGTTCCACTGCTTTCCTCAAGCACAGATGTTTGTTCCGCAAGACACGAGATCTGCAGGCTGCCCACTTCAGTGCTTCTTGCTCTAGGTCTTCCCCATTCTGTTGCCAATATGGAGAACAGTCCAGCCCCTCCCCCCTACAAGTGCAGCCAGCCACTCTTTTCTTGAGGAGGCTTCTCTTCCTTCTCGGCAGGAAATGTGAATGTGGAGGGCAATGACAGGAGGTGAGGGTATCTGGGACATCCTGAGCAGTGTTCTCAAAGCAGACCTTAACTCCCTAAATTGCCTGAGTGACCTTTAGAAGGAGCCACTGTGGAGTCCTGATTTCTGTGCGACACTCACTAATAAATCACCTTCTCCAGTCACCCCCACAGCTGGTCTCCCATGATGAATACAGAAGGGGTTCAGGGAGGGAAAAGGTCCTATTACTGGCCAAGAGCCTACTGTGTGCAGGCTTGTGCTAGAGATTTGACCTAGAGGATCCCATCTGATCTTTGCAACCACTTTGTAAGTCAGCTCTCCTTTGCCTCACACTTTGCAGTTAAGGAAACAGAAACTCAGATAGATTAGGTAACTTACCCTAGGTCACACAGGAATAAGATGGCAGAACCACAACTTGAGCCCCACATATCTGAATTGAAAGCCCTCTTTCTACCCCCTGCTCTCTTTCTACTCTAGTTTAGCCCCAGGGAGGGCTCCTTTACAGGAAAAAGGTCTCTGCTTCAACTTGGCAATATGTTTCAAAGTGAAAAATTCATACCCTCTTTGAGCCAGCAATCTCTCTTTGAAGAATAGTCCTCAAGATACACTCATACATGCTCACAAAGTATATTATTCTCATTTAGGAATGAGTCCTCAGATACACTCATATAGGCCGGGTGGTGCATGCCTGTAAGCAGCAGCCTAGGAAGCCACAGCAGGGACCAGGGATTGTAGTTTGAGTCCCTCTTGGGGCAATGTAACAAGACCTAATTCCAAAAAAATAGCTGGGTGTGGTGGTGCGCGCCTGTAATCCCAGCTACCTGGGAAGCTGAGGCAGGGGATTCCTTGAGTCCATGGTACCATGGGCAACGTGAGCCTGCGACTCCTTGGGCAAAAATAGCAAGACCTAGTCTCAAAAAAAAAAAAAAAAGATACATTCATATATGTGCAAAAAGGGTTCACTGAAAAAAAAAAAAAAGTATCAGATGTCCTTGTTTGCAAAGGTGGAAAAACCCTAAATATCCATCTACAAGGCAGTGGACATATAAATGGATTATCATGTAACTGTAAGAAAAGACCAGTCAGACTTTGACTGGACCCTCTCTAAGACATGGGGTAAATATTGTGTATCTTTGTGCATATTATCTTTTATATGTGCATACATAGTATGTATTTTGTTGTATATGTATTTTG
This sequence comes from Uropsilus gracilis, assembly GCA_004024945.1. NCBI lineage: Eukaryota > Metazoa > Chordata > Mammalia > Eulipotyphla > Talpidae > Uropsilus > Uropsilus gracilis. The sequence goes on along the minus strand of PVHY01018914.1, from coordinate 18,897 downwards.
TTGACTTTTTAAAAGCACTGATTGTTTCTCAGTGAGGGGAAGTGGGTAAAGGTAGAGAGGGAAGCAACAACTCCTAGACAACAGGAGCCGGACCCTCCACCCTCCATCCTTCTTTAGGGCCCTGTCCTCCCTCTCACCCCCAGGGTTCCCAGCGTAGACACCAGTGTGTCTGTAACAAGGGAAGGGTGTTTCTTATCAGTGCTGGGCATGATTTCCTCTTGCCAGCCCCATCCCCACCTGGCACCTCCTGCAAGCAGCAAGACGTCATCTCCTTAGGTTATAATTAGTGGGCTTTCGATACATCTTGTCACTGCTGGGAGGAGGGGGAAGACTGGGCCACCCTCTCCAGGCTGTATCTGGTGATGTACTGGAGCCGGGTAACCTAGACCCTGCATGAGTCAAACTTGTGACTTAGTTCCTCCTCAGTCTCTCTTGTTTGTCTAAGTTTGGTATCCTGTAAATCAGATGAAATCTGGGGACATCTGATAAGGAAGGGGTGGGGGAGGCCAAAAGTAGAGATTGGCTGAATGTTTGACTTGTTTTTAAAGATCCCTCTCAGAAGGAGGCTGCCTCTCCCAGTGCAGCTAGCAGGGACATCCGCTGTGGCTGGGTGGCGCCCATCCAGATAGACCGCCAGCGTCCATCCTTCCTCCACACCCCTGTGGACCCACGCCCTGCGCAGACAGGGGAGCCAGGCGGACTTCTGCCATTAAGTAGGCAGGCTGTGTAGCAACGAGGACGCTTTCCCTCCATCTTAGACCAGCCTGCCTGGACAATGGGCTGTGTGTTCTTGCTGATAAACTCTGGTAGTCCTGCTTCACTGTTAAATGTCAGTTCAGTGACTCTGAGACCAACTCTAGCCCCACCCCATACCCCTCCCTGCTTTTGCATCAGACTGCCCTCATCCCTCCAGTTGCCTCTCTCTCTGGGTTGTCTTTCTCTCCCGTTTCTCTAAACTGATTTAGTCTTCTGGCTGGCTACAGATCCAATTTAAACTGACTCACGCTGTTTTTACTCACATCACTGAGAAGCAAGGAGACTTTAGGTATAGCTGGTTCTAGGCATTCAGATGATGTTATCTAGCATGTCTTTCTCAAACTCTGGGTTCCTCTCTCTTCTCTGCCTTTTAATCTCTCACCCAAGTATTGTAAACAACTCTAGACTCAAATATATAATGGCAAACCTAGCAGAAACAAAACACTGCTTTTCAATACTTTTGTGAAAGATCTGGTGGCAATCTTACTAGATCAACTTGTTTTGAACCATGTGACCCAGAATAGAAGGGCACTGTTGGGCAGAGCTTGCTGTGTGACCACTATGAGATCTCAGGAAAGGTCAGGTAAGTCAGCCCTTCACATGGAGGTGGTTCCCTAGGAAAAACCTGCAGAAGCCAGGCACAGTGGCTCGTGCCTGTAAGCTTCAGCCTATGAAGTGGCCAGGGCTAGGGATCACAGTTCGAGTCCCCCTGGGGCCCATAGCGAGACCTAGTTCCAAAAAATTGGTTGGTTGTTGTGGTGCGCGCTTGTAATCCCAGCTACCTGGGAGGCTGAGGCAGGGGATTGCTTGAGTCTGTGGTGACAAGAGCCTACTGTTCCACGGGCAAAAATAGTGAGACCTAGTCTTTAAAAAAAAAAAAAAAACCTGCAGAAGGAAGTTGGGCATGTGGGATGGCACATTGGCATGGCACTGACTTGGAAGAGGTCGTCTCTCCTCTCCATCTCACTTTTCTTGTGAAAAATGTGGGTGTGGTACCTGGACCTGATTCTCCTCTCTTGGACACTGGTGGCCTGGGTTCTTTTCTTGTAGCCTTGGACAGGGGGTCTGGATGAAAGTCACTCCTGGATCTTTCTTTCTTATCACCACTCACTGCTCCCTTTCCCATTTCTGCTCCTGCAAGAGACCCTGACACAGCAGGGTGGGGACAATAAGTGAGAAAAGAAGGGAAGAGATGGATAGAAAAGGAGGTAAAGGGAAGAGCAACAGACAAAGAGACAGAAACTCAAGAGCTAACTGCTGGGGCTGTTCTAGGGCAAGCATCTTGGCTCCCCTCACCCCCCAACCCCCAGCCTCCGGAGTAGTGCCTCATGGCTCAGCTGTGCCAGCACTCTAGCCGGGCTGGGCTCCAAGCCCCCACTGCTTGTCAGGGTATCATTATCCCCATTCTGCAGCTCTCCTCACCTGGAGGTTCTTTCTTCTCCTCTGGCCTACATACCAAATCTGTACAGGTGCCTCTGGCCTTTCTCCTGCTTTACCCTCAGTCCCTCCTAACTGCCACATTTTCTAAGCTTTCTCTAGTGCCTTTGCTCCTGTGAGTGCCATCCCTGCCCCAAATCCATGTGCTCCCTCCTCTTGTCTCCCTCTGACTAAAGTATTTACTCTTTGTCTCAAGAAACTCAAAGCCTTGACTTCTAGGAACCTCCGTATTCTCTCTGTGAGGTCAAAAATGGAGGAGAGGAATCAAGGTGCACCCAATATTGCAGATCCGATCAACCAATCATCCAGTGACAATGAGCTCCAGTTTGCCAAGCACACTGAAGCTGAAGCTTCTTCACAGTTCAGGTTGCTCCTTTACTGGTTATCCCCCACTCAGGATTTTACTGGTTATCCAACACTCAGGACCTATTTTTCCTGGGTCCCTTATTTTTAACTAGTTTTGCAACTTTTACTTGAACTTCAGGAAATAGCAAGAGCCCCAAGATCTACCTCTAATTTGCTGTGTAAACTTGGACAACAAGGCTCTTCCTCTCTTGACTTTTTAATTATGACTCACTAAAGAGGTTGACACAGAATCAGGATGCAAATTCCTGCACGCAGGCTACCACTTCTAATCCAGTGTTCATGGCAGACATTGCTAATCAATAACAGCACTGTCTTCTCAGAATGCACTCCAGGCAACTGTTACTCATCATTCAGCATTAGCTCGTCACTTGAAACTTATTTGCCACCCCTGAATTGGTTGATCTCTAAGGGCTCTTCCAACACTGACAGTCAAGGATTCTTTTGGCCTAGTCAAATCAATATCACTTCCCTCGTTTCCCATTTCTCCTTCCAATACATTCTTTTGATCATCCTTATCCCTCCAGCACTCCCATCTTGCTTTATTTCTAAGTTCTTGCTGCTCAGTCCATGTAAGCCCTAGATGATGTCTGGGTCTCCAAGGTTCTGTTTACTGTCATTCAACTTCAGGCTACTTGAAAGTTACATTTTCCTACAGTCACACTTACACATGTTGGGTGGTTCCATGGCATTGGCCCAGGGGAGAGAGGTAGTGATAGAGACACCAGAGAGAAAGGAACAGGAGTGACGTGACCAGAAAAACATTAAGAGATAACATGGGCTAGAATTCAGAGGGCTAGAATTAAATTTATGTGGCATGGTCTTTCTAGTAGGAATGAAGAGGGGGAGTGTGAATAGGATTTATCCTGGACCCCCAAGGTCACAGTGGGAGGGAGGGAGGATCAGGTACCATCTAAAAGCAAAGAATACAGGGAACATAAATTAGTAGCTCAGCTGACAAACATGAAAGGGACAAAGAGATTCTTTGGAAGGGACAAGCTATCATGAATTGCGATAATGAGATAGACTTATGGTGGGTACTTCATGAGCCTGAAAGCATGCACTAGTTATTGATCAGAAAAGCTTGGTCCAGGAAGATGAGTGCTGGCCAGCAGCCAATTAGAGGCTGAAAGCAAAGACTGCCCCACATTGCAGAACATGTCTGTCTGACCAGGGCTGCCTGAAGCAGTTTTAGAAGTACTGTCAGTTTATCTGTAGTTTATTTGCATGTGTGCCAGTGGCACACATGCAAAGGCCAATCAGCCAGCAGCAGAGTGACCGCAAGAAAACCACATATCTGTGGGCCTGGGTTCAAATTCCAGCTCATCCACTTACTGTGAGACTTTGGCTTCAGTCTTCTCATTTGTAAAATGAGGATGTGTAGGAGTCAAGTGCACCAAACAGAGACAGGCTTGTGGCAGATAAACAGTAGCTGGCCAGCAGATCCTAGTGGCACCATTATTATTATTGTGGGTGATGCTTCTGAGGGTAGATGACTACACTGAAGAGATGCCAGGTGCTAGCCTAAGGGTGCCCCCCATGTTACCAGCTCTAATCATGGGTTCCCCTAGGTACACTGCCTAATTCCCAGGGGATAAACTTTGTCTAAACCAAAAAAGACTATAGTTCAAAATGCTGCTCTTGGGTGGGAGATCATTTATAGTAAAGGAAGAACTGGACAACTCCCTTGAGACCTGAGAGGAAGGAAGGGCTAATTCTTCCTTGGGATGAAAAAGTCAGGCTTGGGGAAATAGCACTGGAACGAGGAGACAGGCTGGGAAAGGGTCCCAAGATGCTGACAAGAGAAACAACCTCAAAAGTCAGTCTTTGTCTCCTTCATGACTGTGCTGTGTGTGGGGGCCTGTCCAGGCTGCTAGTCCCCCATTCCCACACACACCACCATCACTAGGGGTTGGGGAGAGGGGGAAGTAGCAAGGGTGGGGGGGTTGCCCAACCCTCAAGGAAATGGGAAGATAAACAGGGCTTTTGCTGCTACTCTGGAAGTTTCTGCAGGAGGCTCCTAGTTGGGGTTAGCAAGGGTCAGCCAGACCTGTGGGCTGGCAGGCAGGATGCCTGGCAGCTGAGACAAGGATCCAGGGAGAGGCTAGTGGGGCAATTTCCCAGTTCCCCTGAAGCTGGCCTGTCTGCTGCTTTTCTGGGATTTAAACTGAATGTGAAGTGGAGAGCTAAGGATCATCTCGTTCCTGCCGCTGTACCCACGTCTCTGCTACTCTGTTTAGAGAGGAGGCCCAGCCCAACAAGTAAAACTTCAGGCTCCCAAAAGGCTCTTACTCCCAGCATGTGAGTGAGTGATGCCCATCTGAGCCTTGTGGTCACAGCCATTTTCAAAATGCTCCTTCAGCAAAGCACCATACCTCAGGTGTGGGGTCAGACCTGAGTTTAAGTCCCAGCTATGTCACTTACCAGCATGACCCTAAGAACTGAGTCAGCTCTGCGAACAATATGTGCCTCAGTTTTCTCACCGATAAGGAAGATAAAAATGGGCTCCAGACAGGATAAAGTGAGAATAACATGGGTGCAGAATTTAACCCAGATCTGGAAAATAGTAAGCACTTGAAAAAAAATCTAAGTTATTATTCTTCTGATTACTTATTGCTCATGTGGTCCCAAAATGTACTATGGTTGAGCAGTTACTCAAATTCAAGCCAAGAAGTCCATAATGCCCAGTGTGGGAGTGAATCTAAAGTCCAGTGTGATTTGGCCTGGGTCCTTCTGCTACCCTGAGGAAGCAGCCCAGGCCAGTCACAGAGGGGCTGGATAACTTTAACTATGGCCACTTGACCACCCAGCTAGGAGACAAGGGCATCTCAGTGATACCCCACGGGCACCTCTGTACTGGCCAGGAGGAGGCAGTGGGACAGGAAACAGAGATCTCTGATAGTGTGACTCCAAGTGACCTTCCTTCCCATGTCTGGAAAACAGAGCAGGGAAGAGGGGACAAACCTGCTGGGACATCCCTGGAATTCAGTCTTGACAGTGGGTGGCTGGGACTGGTCATAGCGGAGTCAGCCAGCACTTGTCCAAGTGGTTGCTGAGAAAGCAGGAGGGGGAAAATGGGCTCCTGGTGGCAGAGGGGTGGGGGCCTTGTGGAGACCCTAGGCCCTCTGTTGGAGCCACAGTTCACCCCTTCTGGTGCCCATCCACAGCCCTTTGCCTTCTTTCTCTTCTGGAGCAGACCGTTTCCGGTGTTTACCTGGGGGTGGGCTGCTATGTCTGGTTATTTCTCTGTGCATGGGTCCTTCCTTGTCCCCCACCCGAAGGATGCCTGGGCTGGATCTATTTCCGGAGTTGCCTACTTGAATCATAGGCTTTTATTTTTAGAAGATTACAAATGCGGGGGCTGGGAGGAGAGGCCTGGGGGCCCAGAGCTGGGGTGGGGGTCTGAATATGGTGACTATGAGACCAGAGAAGAGTTAGGCACTAAAGGGGGAATAAGTGAGATGGTGGGAAAGATGAGGTGAGGAAGTGGGGGGGGACACACTACAATCTCTGTGCCCTAAGCTAGGATCACAGTCTTTACCCAGCTGGGGAGGACGGGTATGTGGAGGGGGTCAGGTCAAGGGTCACCTCTCTGGCATGTAGCTGAGTCCCCAGGGAAGCTGAGGAGCCTGGGAAAGAGACTGAGAAAGTCTCCCTCTGCCCCCACCCCCACCCCCATTCCAGGCCTTTGGGACTGGGAGAGCAGCTTCCTGCACTGACAGCTCCTCGGTCCCCCAGGCTAGGGACGCCTTAACCCTTTCAGTGCTGGTCTCACAGAAAGCAGAGAACACACATGTGCACACATGTTCTCACGGGTGTGTCCCACACTAGTGCAAATCCTCCACTAGATGCCCTGCTCAACACCCTCATGCACAACCCCAGATTGCCTGAAATGGCAAGAATTCAGCTGAGTTTCTTCTCCCAAAGCACACAGGGAGGAGGGAAATGGGGGCTCTTTCTCTAGGGATGGTTGGTACAGCATCTGTTCCTTCACAAGTGGGTGGTGAGGGGACAGCAGACAGAACTTAGAGTTTATAGGGTTAGGAAGTCCCCATCTGCTATGAATGGAAGGTCCCAGGCTAAGGGGAACTTGCCCTTAAGTCAGGAGTCAGGTTTGTAAGCCTGTCTCCAGGGGACCTTGAGGAGTCACTTAACTCTGTGCTTTCCATGCAACCTTTGGAAACCAGGCTGGAGGATGTCTGGTGCACACCCTTCTCTGGACCCTCCATTGCCTGGAAACAACCCCCCGCCCCCAGCCCCCTTAGTCCCTGACCCTATACTTCAGGATTTCCTCCATCTGCTCCCGAGAGGCAGAAAGTCATTTGCTTCCTCCATCCCTATGAAGAAGTGTTGCACACATTCTCCAAAAAGCTGGTGATAAGTAAGTAAATAGATGAGCCCCTCACCCTTGACTTTCGAATAGGATATTTCTCCTTTTCTGTGATCTCTTTATTAGACTGAGAATCAGAAAGCCCTGGCCTGGGTTCAATTCTCAGTTATTCACCAGTTGTAAGACCACCGTGAGCAAGCCACATTGTCCCTCAAAGACACCATGTTATTCATCTGTAAAGTAGGCATTAGAAACTAGGCATCTACCTTATGGACTTTTCAGGATAAACTTTGTCAACTCTAAAGTGTTACACAAAAAGCAGGAAGGAAGTACTGCTGTCCTAGGGGCAGTATCAGTGTGGTTTTGAGCCTGAATTGTATGACCTTGGCAAGTAACTTAAGCTCTCTGAGCCTCAATTTTTTCATCTGCAAAGTGGGATTCATGATCATGCCTATAACAAAGAGTTCTGTGTGCAAATGAGAAAGGGCACGCAGATGCTTTGCACAGTGCCTGGCACAGGCCAACTCCATAAATAGTGCCTATGATTATTTTCTCCAGCTGCTCTTCTCTACTGCTCCACCTGGAGGAAGGGGGGCTTTCACCCACACCTTCCCTGCCTGACATCAGATCTTCCCAGCTCTTGACTTTGGCCTCATTTGGATGAATATGTACCTCCAAGAAGCTGTCTGCCTCCTTTAGAGTCAGAGCAGGAGTGAGTGTTGCTGAGTGGAGGCCAGAGGCTGGGGGGAGCTTGTGAGGGGATGTGGGGGTTCAACTCTGTCCCAGCACCCCCCACCAGCTGAGGGGATTGAGGCCATTCTGCCTGCCAGGCTGGGTAGCATCGATGTTGGGAGCTGCTTATCAGGTTAGAGCGGAGCCGCTGTCTCTGGCTGTCTCTGCGCATTACCCGACCCATCCGTCCCGCTCTCCTGCGAGCCCTGCCTGCCCCCAGCTCTGCCTGCGCTAACTAGTTAATTGGATCTTGGCTAACCTGGTTATGGGCCAAGCCAGCCCAGCTCTTCTGCCTCCAGAAACATGGGTGGGGGCAGGGCAGAGCTGCTCTGTGTGTGTCTGTGAGTGCATGCACACACACATGCATGTGTGTGTGTGTGTGTGTGTGTGTGTGTGGAGCCAGTCTTTGAGCCCTTTTTCAAAAGCCTCCCAGGACCTTTGAGGCCATGGAGACAGAATCTTGGGCCCTAAGGTGAGTCCGGGGCCCCTCAATCTGCTACCAGGGAATGGAAGTCATGTCACTGAGTCAAGTTGCCCTTTTCCAAAGCTCAGGGACTTTGGGTCGGCTAAGCCTTAGCTTCCTCCTATGTAAAGGAGGAAACAATAAAATGTGCTGCCCATGGTGGCTGTGAAGAGTCACTCCTGGCACTTAATAGGTACTCACTTGGCAAATAAGAAATGACTGTCACCATCACCGCTGCTAAGAGAGTTGGGCTCCAGCACTTTCCCCTGGTGGGGGGCTGGGCGGGATCTCAGAGGGGGACAGGAGAGGCTTTCATTCATAGTTCCTTGCAGGTGTTTCCTCCAAGGCAGGACTCCAATCTCCTCAATTGTTCCTTATGCAAATATTATGCTAATATGACGTCAGCACAATCCCTGCTGGTGCCTGGCTTGAGAAGGTGAAGGGTGGGCCTTTTCCCCAGGTTCCACTTCTGTCCAGGTTGTATCCCCTTTCTTCCACAAAGAGGAGTGAATGCTGCTTCTCTAACACTCTAACATCAGTCCTCAGGGCAGAGAGAGAGAGAGAGAGAGAGAGAGAGAGAGAGAGAGACCCCAGTGGAGAGAGAAACAAAGAAAGGCCCCAGTCTTGGTAGGAGATGGACAGCCTCATCATCGCCATAATCATCAACATCAAAAAGGCCTTTGGAAACGTCAGATTCCACCCCGCCCAATGCCTGCTACTCTGCAATTATAGAGGCCCAGCCCCCGGCCTTGGGGAGCTGAGGGGGAAGTGGGGGGTGGGAGAGCTAGGGTTTGTTAAAAGACCAGTGGCCTTTTTCTGGTTGTCCTCCAGGTCTCCCCAGTGTCCCGGCTCCTGGCCCAGGGCAGGCTCATAATAAATGGGGGAACTCGTGAAGAGGCCCTGAGTGGGCTACAGCAGTTCTTGCTCTATGATACTTTTGCTTCTTATCACTGCCAATATCAAATGAACATCAAGAGTCCAGGTTCTCCAGGTTCCTGTGAGAATCCCACTAAGGCCTTCTCTCTCCACTGGAGTCTCTCTCTCTCTCTCTCTCCCTCCTTCTCTCTCTCTCTCTCTGTCTCCCTCCCTCCCTCCCTCCCTCTCTCTCTCTCTCTCTCTCTTCCTGTCTCTCTCTTTCTCCCCGTCCTCCCCCCAGGACTGATGTTAGAGTGTTAGAAAGGCAGCATTCACTCCTCTTTGTGGAAGAAATGGGCAACTGGGAAGAAGTTGAACCTGAGTTTCTGTAGGCCTTAAGGAAGGATAATCACACTGGCAAAAGGTGCAGCCAGGGTAAGCAAAGACCCCCACCTATATCAAGGACCATAAGTTAGCTTGGTTTCACTGACTAGCTCTGCTCTGCACCTGGCAACATGACAGGCCTCATTTATCTAGGCCAAGATGAACAACAAAATCAAACGTGTATAAGACGGGCATGGTGGCGCATGCCTTTAATCCCAGCCTAGGACGGGAGGCTGGGACTGGGAATCACTTGAGTTCATGGGTTCGAGACCTGCCCAGGCAACATAGCTAGACCTAGTCTCCAAAAAAAAAAAATAGCTGGGCGTGGTGGCGCACGCCTGTAATCCCAGCTACCTGGGAAGCTGAGGCTGGGGATTGCTTGAGTCTGTGGTACCCCGGGCAACATGAGCTTGTGGTTCCCCAGGCAAAGTAGTGAGACCTAGTCTCAAAACAAACAAACAAACAAACAAATCAAACGTGTGTCCTCTCAAAATGGGTTTGAGACTGGAGACTCCCCTGAACCTTTAACCTACTATCTGGGGAAATGTTGGATGGGATTCACCACCGAGCTTGTCTTCTGTTGCTGGCCTCATGATGGCATGGACAGGGGCAAGGAATATACCCAGTAGTAGGTGGCTCAGCTAACAAGAGGTGGAACCACCTCTAACCCTCCAAGAAACCCAGGTGCTGTGGTTTTGCTGAGATGTCCAGGCCTGTGCCTTGAGCACTCTGGGCATGGTAGGGACATCAGCTCAAGGCATCTGGCCCTGAGACATAGTAGGTGCTCAGTAAGTGCAAATTGAATAGACTGGGGAGTCCACCACAAGGACTCACAACAAATTGTGCAAGAAGCAAGTCGCAGTAATTAGACCAATGAGGACAATCATTAATATCAGGCATGAGGTTGGGTTAACAGTCATTGAGGGTGGAGGTAATGAATGCTTGTCTCTTGTGTCTCCAGGGCATTTCTTCCAGGACAGCCTCTGATGAGGCCTGAACAACCCCAAGTGCCTTCACCTTCATCAGGATCCTCCTGATGGTCTTTGTCTTGGTCCCCATAATGGGGGCCCTAACTTCCCCCACTCCTGCCTCCATGTTAGAACCCCCGCAGCCTTTAATCTGCACCTCCATTATGATGTCTATCAGTTTGAGCCCAATTAGAGTTCTTTGTACCTATATCTTATCTTCTCCTGGGGTTTCCAGACTCCAGAGGGCAGGATTTATCCTGTACCCATTGCTGCACAGTATCCCGATGGTGAAAGCCAGCTCCTGGCCTATAAGGGATGCTTAATAAATGTGTGTTGGAATTGAAAATAGGGTGAGAAGAAAAGGGGGAGTTAGAGGAGTGAGAAAAGAAGATGAGAGAATGGAGAGAGAAGTAGGAGAACAGGTTAGCTCAAAGAAAGAGAGGGAGGAGGAAGGAAGAGGGCAGGTGGAAAGAGGAGGGAGGAAGGAGAAGAGAGAAGGAGAAGGGTGGGAGGGAGGATGGAGAGAGGGAATAGAAAAAGGGTAGCAAAGCAACCTTGCTCTTCTCTGAATTGGGGACGCACGGCTCTTCTCTGAACTGGGGATGCATGCCTATCCTCGCCTCTGGAGCTTACAGTCCACTTGGAAAGAATGGGGCCACACAAAGAGCCACATTCTGTCCCTGTCTGTGAGTGCTGTGCCTCTGCTGGGGACCTGCTCTCTGCCCTACCAGTCTAGGCTTCCCTCTCTCCCCCTTCCCCTTGGCAACCTGCCTCTGAGGAGGTACTCCTGGGTATCATCCAGGGGGGTGGGGGCCGGGCAGGAACCACGCCAAGCCGGGGAGCTTGGCCAGGAAGGAGTCAGCAAGGCAGATGCCGCCCCTCTCCTGCTGCCTTGATTAGAGAAATTGAGATGTTAATAATATTCTGAGATGCAAGGTGCTAATTAAAGTTAATTACTGTTTCCTTGTGAAGTAACCTCTCCTTGTGTTTACCAGGAGCAAGGCTGCCAGCCGCTCCCCTGGCTCGTGCCAATCACGATGCCCACTGCTCAGTGTCCCCCTGCACCCTCACAGGTGCCCTGAGCTGCCCCAACCCAGCCCAGGCAGCCAGCACAGTAAACTGAGGTTCCCTGGTCTTGCCTCCTGCTGTGCAGACCAGCCCTGCTGTGAGGCCTAAGGTGCAGGGCTCACATGATGTGAGTGTCCCATGGGGCCTAGGACAGGACTAGGGACTTCAGGGGTGAGCAGCCCATCCTCTGCCTTTCCCTCTCCTACAGAGTCTAGTCCTGGGTCCCTCAGAGTCCTAGTCCTGGAGCAAGTTATTTAACCTTTCAGAATCTCAGTTTTCTTATCTATAAATGGGGTTAATAATTCTACTTTGTTCAGCTCTTATGAGGATCAAATGAGACACTCCCTGTAAAATGCTCACCACAATCACATAAGCTAGATTTAATAAGCTCGCAATTAAGGTTAACTGTGATTATTGTTGTCTTTGTTAATGATCATCTCCCTCCGAAATCCCTCACCTGTGTGGTCTGGTACAGAACTGGGGGTGGGTCGACTGTCATTTGTCCTCCACACACCCTGGGATAACTCCCCCAGACACTCTGTGCACATAACTCCTCATCAACATACTTGGGAAGCACCCCCTTGTGGAGGGCCCCCCCCCCCCCCCCCCCCCCGGACACATCTAGCCTCACCCAGGAAAGGAGAGAGAGGAGGCTCATGGCTCTCCCAGGAGTTTTGCAAAGCCGCGCGAGTACTCACGTGTGTGCATGCGCGTGCGCGTGCGTGTGCGTGCGTGTGTGCGTGTGTGTTCCCTCTCTTGTGTTGCAGGCTTCACAGGGCTTTGGGGGAAGGCCACCCTCTTGGGAGCCAAGTTGAGTTGCCATGACAACCACTGCAGGTGCGCACCTCGAATCTCCTTAGCTCCTCCCCCCACCCAAACATATAGACAGCCACTCTGGCCAGTTTTGGGGGAGACCCCACGTCTCTTCTTGGCTGTCTCTATCCCCACCCCTGGTTCCCTACCCTGGTCTTTGCCAGCTTCTCAGGAAGCCCCAGGGCCTGGGAGAGGCAGATTCCTGGAAATGGACTATTTCTTCAACCTCAGCTTCCTCTGGGGGCTTAGTGGTAATGAGTTAATATTTCTGTCACCTGTGATTTGGGTGGATGGAGACTTCTGAAGGGGCCTCCTGGAATGCCCGCTGACTTTGGACCCCTGCCCCTAGCCCAGGAGGGGCCCTGGCTCTTTCTCTGAGGGCAGTGTTCTCTGGCTGGCCAGCCTGGGTCTTTTCCTGTTTATGGGCTTGGAAGGGCCAGGGAAGGGGACCTAAGACTGGGCAGCAGGCCCAGATTTGGGAGTGAGGGTGGGTTAGAGGGATGTGGATGGCACCAGAAGGCTCTGGGAGATGCCTATGGGCAGGGGATCCTGTTGGGTTTCTGTACCCCAGGCATTCAGCCCTCCAGCCAAAATCCAAGCAAGGTCTCACTGAGAGAAAACCCTGTTTTTGGCTCCCTTTTGTCCAAAGCCCCAGATTTCAGCCCCTGTGGGGACCTTTACCCTCCCAAACCCATGCCTCCTGACTCCATCTACCTCCACCCCAACTCCCTTCTGAAACCTCTATCTTCCTGGTCTCCCTCTCATTCCCCACCTTCTACACCTCCTTCACTCCCCATCATAGTCCTTCTCATGCACATTCCTACCCCACTGTGAGTGACCCCCAACTTCCTCCTTCTCTTGCTCAGGCTCTAGAAACCCCAAACAGATTTTCTTCCCTTTGTTCTTTCTCATTCATTCATTCATTCATTCATTCATTCATTCATTCATTCATTCATTCATTCATTCATTCATTCATCCATCCATTCATCCATTCATTCATTCATTCATCATACCTTTTTGAGTGGTGGTAAATAAGTTAAACAAATCCCTGTCTCCGGCGAGCTTTTATTCTAGTGGGAAGAGATAGAAATTGAACAGGTAAATAAATAAATGAAATAAGGATAGATTGGGAGGACAAGGAAAGGATAAAGGGGGAGCTGCGCGCAGAGGTGACAAGGGCACCTTCCCATCCCCTACTTAGATATAGAGTCAGGGGGAGACACAGTGAGGGATCAGCAGGGCCACCTGGAGCAGAAACACAACCCCGCAGTCCTGAACTGTGGAAGCCGCCCCAAGGGACCTGGAAGCCAGGAGCCACTGCTGCCGCTGTGCCCCACCTCTACTCTGACCAACACCTTCCTTAGGAATCAACCAGGACAGACAGAGACATAAAAACAAGGAGCCCTCCTCCCAGCGGGCCTTCCCCTGCTCTCAGCCCACCACTTTTCCCAACTACGTGTCTCTCCTGATAATGCTAAGGAAATGAGAGGAAAGGGCACCAGACCTTGGGAGGGATTGAAAGGAAAAACTGAACATGCAGGCAAGAAAAAACGTGACCATGTCAAACGACAGCCTAAACCCCCAACGAACTACTACTGTCATAAACAATAAATATGCCTGTGCTGAGCAGGTTTTAGAGGGCTCATGGCCAGGAAAGGGTTCATTGGGGGCAGTTTTCTGTGGGTGCTGTGCTCTGAGGGTTGGAACCTAGCAGAGGGCAATGGGCAGGTGGATGGGCTCCAAGCCACGTGGAGTCCGAGCAATTCACAAACACAGCTCTGGGACTTTGCCCTTCCCAGTGCTGCAGCCCCATGAAATATTTAGGCTTCTGGATGCTGCTGATCCCTTATTGTCCCCCTCAGCAAGTACACTTCCCCTACATCATTTATGGCGTCCCCTTTCCTTCTAGACCTGCAGCAGAGAGAAAAGCAACCCCAGACCTGAGGATGGTCCGTCCTCCTGTGAACCAGGGATGGGGTCCAAGCCTCACTTCCCACATAATCTCCCCCCAACACAGGAACAGTGCCCCTACCCCACTAGCCTTGGGAGCCAGATTGGGTAGGAGTAGGATGGATGGGGGGGAGGGTGTGATTCTAGGAACCCAGAGGTAATTTTTGGTTTACAAGAAAAGGGAAGCAGAATGTGTGTGTGGAGGGGGGCAGGGGTGGGCTATGCAGAGGCCCTGACTCCTGAAGAGCCCCTGAGGAAGGAAAGGCATCTGGGAGTGGTCATAAAAGCTGCACTTATTGAGCACTGACAGTTTATTATGCTAAGCAGTTTATATGCATTATGGCCTTAAGTCTACACGATGAATTTAGGATTTATTATCCCCATTTCATAGCTAGAGAAACTGATGCTCAGAGAGGTTAAGTAACTTGTACAAAGCAATCTAGACAGTGCATCTCCAGAGGTTAAGTCCTCACACTGAGTCTTTGGCAACAAGCTCCAGAGATGGGGGGCGGGGGGAGGTCTACAGGGGTTGGGAGCTCTGGCATAAGGGCAGCCTCTGTCCTGTTTCCTGTTACTCCACACACCAAAGACCAAGTGTGTTGGTGCCATCTCCTCCTGCTAGTCCAGATCCAAAGTAGATCCTACCTAGCCAGAACTCCTAAATACTGTTCATTGGACAAACACTATTGGCTAGATTGGGAGGCCCTGTGAAGGGGGGAAGGGAATGCAAGGAGAGAGAAAAAGAGCAGTGGAGAGACAGAGGCACTAGGGGCAAAGGAGCTGGAAGCAGGTGAATGTGAGGTGGCCCGAAAGGTGCTGGATGGGGTATCAGTGAGCAGAGCCTGGACAGTTAGGGCCCACCCTATCCACCTGAGGGTGACAGTTGGGTGGAAGGATGGAAGGTGGTAGAAGGAACTCCCCCTCCTACCCTCATCCAGCCCTGTCTTCACCCACCCTTCCCCCTTCACACCTCAGCTTCTCCTTCCCCTCCCCCACTATCTTCGCTGGAACAATTCTAATTAGACTAAGTGACTAAGAGGCGGTTTCAGCCTGAACAGCCAATTAGGCCTGGAAGAAGGGAAAGTAGCTTTCCCAAGTCTCCCACCTCCTACCTACCCCACTCTGCTGTCTTTTATCCAGACCAAGTATTCTTTACCCAGGACTCCAGACCATTCCTCAAGTTCCCCTGATCCTACCTCCTTGCCCACTGTCCCCCTACTACCTGTGTCCAGAGAGCCCCCAGCCCATTCCTTGAGACCCCCATCCTCAGGTCCTGAGTCCACTTAAGTCTTCCTGGCAGGGGGTACAAGGGAAGAGTGGGGACCTCCTTGGGAATCTCTATTTCTAACATTTTCTCCTCTCTGTCTCTTCCCCTCTCTCCCCTTCCTCTGGCACTTATTTCTAACATCCATGGACCAGGCCTGCGGGTTGCCATGGAGACGCAGTGTGCAGCTGGATGGTGAGTGTGTGAATTGCTGTGTGCGCTCTGCAGTGGTGGCTGTGTGTGAAATGTATCCATGTTCCAGGAGGAAGCAATCTTTGAGGTCTCCTTGGAGTGAGCCCCAGCCAAAGCAGAGGCTGCAAAGGACTAGTGACCCTAACCCTGTGAACAGATTCATCCTGGACATAGCTTCCCCCTCAGCCCCAGCAACTAGCATGCTTAATTCTGTTCAGTCCCAGCTCAATGGCAGATTCTGGGTGAGTTCCCACCTATCCCTTCTATCCAAGGAGAGGGCTGTGGGAGCCCTGGGAAGAGAACAGGAGGGGACAGAGAACTTTCCTGGTGCAGAACTGCTGGAGTGAAGATTAAGCCTTGCAGATAGGTTGATAAGAGGCAAGCAACTCCCCAACATTCCACTCCAGGGGATGCTGGTGAGGAGGTTTGCCCAGTAAGCTCGCAATTCTCCTCTGACCGACCCATTTCTGTTTACTTTGCCCAGTATTTATCCAGAAAGCAGGGAGAAATGACGGACTTGGGTTTCTGCCCTCCGAAAGCTTAGCATCCTAGAGGGGTCAAGCTCACTTCTTTGTTGTCTCCCCACTCAGGACTTCAACAGCTGCAATTTTTTTCTGTACCTAGAATGGTATGCTCTGAGCTCTAAATCTTTGGATTTCCTCAGCAAAGCTCCCTGGGCCATAATGAGTAAAGCAGCCCCTTCCTCTTCCCCCCCACCTCCAGTTATCTTTCTTCATGTCCTACTGTTTGTTTCCTTCACAGCACTTTAACACAATCTGTAATTATCTCATTTGTTTGTTTGTTTATTGTCTGTCTTCTCCACTGGAATGTGAGCTCCAAGGAGCAGGGACCATGCCTGTCTTAACTCAGTGCTGCAGTACCTGGCACAGCGCCTGACCTGTTGAGGTGTTCAGTAAAAGAGCGGATAAATGATTTCATGAAGCCTCACAGTAATCCTCTGTGACAGTAAACATTATTATCCCCATTTAACAGATGAAGAAACCAAGGGTGAGTCACCTGCCTGAGGTCTCACCACTGGTCTCTCTGACTCCAGGTATGATGAAAGGAGTTGGGGACTTCACCTAAACACCTGTTCCTCTTCCTGTCTGTGGTATCTCCCCTCCCACCCAACCCAGGCATCTAGGGCAGAGAAGGGAGGACAATTGGAATCTGTAAAGAATGTAAATATGACCTTGATTTAGTCCTTCAATGGATCCCTCATTCCCTCACTCTTTTTTTTTTTTTTTTTTTTTTTTGAGGCTAGGTCTCGTTATGCTGCCCGGGGCACTCCCGCAGACTCTCACTGCCCAGGGTACCTCAGATTCAAGTGATACCCAGCCTTAGCTTCCCAGGTAGCTGGGATTACAGGCATGTGCCACCACGCCCAGCTATTTTTTGAGACTAGGTCTGGATATGTTCCCCGGGCGGGTCTCGAACCCATGGACTCAAGCGATTCCCAGTCTCAGCCTCCTGCCCTCTTTCCTTTAACCCAAGCTCCTTAGGTACACCAGCAGGCCCTTGCAATTCAGGGCCCCGGCTTTCTTCTCCAATTTCTCCCGCCATCCTAGCGTTCCCCTCCACTCCAGGCCCCTGGCACAGAGGACTCCCTCAGTCTGCAAAGCTGACTCCTCCCTCAGTGGGCTCTCATATGCCCTTCTGGACTTTGCTCTGGCACCACCCCTTTCAGAAAGCCTCTGAACTGAGGCAGGAAGGAGAAACCTTTTGCTCAGGGCAAGGCTGAACATTGTTTACCTGCTGCCTTTCCCATAGAAACCATGTGTCATTCTTGAGGTGCCCAGTACCTTGTGCTGGGGAGGCACAAGGGAGGAACTCAGGAAATGTTTATTGAATGAGTGAACCAACCAGGACCAGTATTCTAGCACCCAAATCCTACGAACCCTGATACCTTTTCCGGGGCTTGGCCTTCACAGGAGGAATTCAACTCCATTGTTTGGCCAAGTCAGAGTGGGGATGTGTGGGGCCTCAGGCTGATTCAGTGGCAGATTCAGGAGGCGAGGAGGCCTCTGCCTTTTGTAGGGGGAAGGTTTGTGATTCTGTAACTGGAGGATTGGTGGGGGTACGGGGCTGCCTACCCAGATAGCTACCGACCTGATTGATCCCTAGTGGGTTCAGAGGCTGCCAGAGGGACATTCGCCTTTCCTTTCTCCCTCCCTCTCTCCCTCCCTCCCCCTTCCCTCCCTCCCTCCCTCCCCCCCTTTTACTTAAATCCTTTCTCAGGGTGCTCCAGATCCAGGCCTGATCTGAGTGGTTTCTTCATTGCCCCACCCAACTCCCTCCAAATCCAACCGTAAGCTTTCTCTGAATGTAGAGAGCGGACCTGGGATGAGCCCAAGAGGGGTGCCAGGTGCTGCGATGCCTGTCAAACGTCAAATGGGAAGGAATGAGGGGGCGCTCGCGACCACTCCTGCCCCTCCCCCCCTTAGATCTGGGTTTACCAGGAGGCTCATCTAGGATTAGACCCTACGCAGGGCTAATCCCAGCTGCGGAACCGACTCCGGGGTCCCGGCGTCCGCGCGCTACGTGGGCGGGGGAGGGGGCCCGAGCGAGCCGTAGCACCCGCTGGGGGAGTGGCGCCCCGGGAGGCGGGGCCGGGAAACCGGCTGATCCGGTGTCTGTTCTCCCACTTCTCCGGAACCGATGTTTACCCGGGAGCCGGACGGAGGCTGCCGGTGGGGCTCGGGCCTGGAAACGGGGGAGACGGACGCGATCCGAGACGGGGACTGAGACCTTTTTGGGGACCCTTTAATCAACTTCCAACCCTCGTTCCTGAGCGTGGGAGGGAGCGACAGACAGATGTCTCCCGCCCCTTCTACCCGGTTCCGCAATTCGTACTCGTTGCCAAGTGAGGGGGGAGCAGAAATGGATACACGCGAGCCGCACGGCGCAACCCTCGCCAGCGCTGCACCTCTAAACTCTGGGTGGGGGTGGGTTGCCTGGAGCGGGTCGGGCCCCGCGGATCAGGTGGGGGACCCTTTGAAGTGCACTGAGTCCAAGTCCTCAGTCTTCGTGCTCTCGCCTCCATGCCCGCGCGACACCGATTAAGCTCAGTGTGGGTCTCCATCCCTCTAGTGCCGACCGCACCCCTTTGGCCCCTCCAAAGTCTTTACAGCAGATGGAGCCCCTCTGTCCCGGGGACCCAGTCCCGAGGGCCCGGAAGAAGCGAAGTGGGTCCGGTTTTCACACTTTTATTGTAAAGCTCGGGAATAATTACACGGGTCTTTCATTGACAGCTCAGCAAACAAACCGGAAACGAACCGAACCGGAGAGGGTAGGGGCGGTGCCTGCGCATGCTCGCGGCGGG
>PVHY01018913.1:0-28358 GCA_004024945.1 Uropsilus gracilis | reverse complement strand
GAGGAGGAGGAGGAGGAGGAGGAGGAGGAGGAGGGAGGTGGTGGTTCAAAGTAAAATCACCCTAAACTGAAATCCTTACAATATTTCCCAACTCAAAGGTTGCCACTGATTCCTCTTACCCTGAAAATGATTCCTCAGTTGTTCTGTTTATAAGCCTTAGTCCCAATTTTTGTCACCACATTATAACTTGCAAATCTCAGATTATAGTCTCTCCAAGAGAGAGATTCTAGTTCTGATTTTGCCACTGTCTAAATGTATCAATTCAGTTCTACCTATTCTCACTGAGCTCTCAACTCCCTGTAAAAATGGGAATATTATATCTCATATGAAATTTGCTGCGAAGATTCAAAGATCTACTGCAGAGAATGAGATAATGGAAAATGCTCAACAGTAGCTGTTATTAGAATAACCAAGTTGTGAGAATTTTGGAAGTCACTAGGTTAATACTTCTTTCCTCCCTCTTCATTGTACAGGTGGGTTTTCAATCAGAGATGAAGAGAAGTTGGGCAAGGTACACAGGTTGACACAAACAGAGGCAGAAAGGATTCAGAGTCAATTCTTATGACTGTGTACCCACTGTGCTAAACAGAGCAACCCATTTTGGAGGCAGTGAGAGCAGAGAAGGGATATGACTCTTGCTAATGCAGGTTGTGAAGCAGGTTCACCTTCTTCTAATTCTTTTAAAAAGAATATAAATGTGCTGATTTTCATTTTTGTGATTGTACCTTACCTCTTTCACCCAAGTTTTCTCTCTAATGTGTTGCAACAAAACTGGGGTGAGCTGGAGTTGGATGTTGAACACACAGAATATATACATACAGAGGGATACATTGGATACCAGGGCAGCATGTACTAGTACTAAGTGAGTGGTCCAGCAAAGATTATTGGGTCAAGAGAACCTGATGTGAGTATTGCCTGCTTCTCTGCATGTAGGATCTCTTTTCCATCAGAACAGGGGCGATGTCTTGTACAAAGGGTTTAATATCTATTTTATTTTTTGTTCCCAATGACTGTGTGCCCTCTACTGCTACCTCAGAAGCATTGCGATTTACAATGCAAGATTTTTTTTCAAAGTGCATTTTGTTTCATCTCTTAACTCCACACTAGACAAGGCCTGATAACTGTAGATGTAGTGTTTTGCTTAATCCTTATGTTATTGGGTGGGAGAGTTTTCTAACTTAAAACCAATCATTTGCCTGCTTCTCCCAGGCAGATGCAAATCCTAAACCTCCTGCAGGTGAATGCCTTCACAGACAGTCACCTTTTTTACGCAGATTATGGCCATCTGCTTCTCAGTTCCCTGCAGGAGACTGCAGGGGAAAAAAACTCAAAAACTATAGTTTACACCTTACACAAGTTTGCCTCAATTTACCCTTTGCAGCTCCTGCAGCCTTAAAGACATTCAAAATTGTGGGTTCTTTCCACCACCCCCAGCCTTTTCACTAAAATTCCAAGTCAGAACAAGACTCTTAGAGTGCAGACTAATTTATTACTAAACAAAGTGAATTCCTATTTACTACAGAAAGAAACATAAGAAAATCTCCAATTACTCCAACATTGTCCAAAGCCCATCCCCAAGATTGTTCAAAACCTTTAGTTCTTTAGTCCTGTTAACCTCACCACTTGTCCAGTCCTTCAGAGTTCATTTACATGTGCTCAAAGAGTAGACATCTCTCTTTGGCTGCTCCAGCTCTTCCAAGCAGGCAGTCGAGAGTGTAATTCTGTTTTCACCTTGATGTAGTGTCCTACTCACTTCAGGCAGTTGAAGGAAACTCCAAAATACAGGAACCAGCAAATTTCATTTATTCAGGCCTAGCTCACAAGGCCTCTCCAGAAACACCTGAATCAACCTCAGTAAGACAAACTCCAACACGGAATTCAAATCTCCAACCTCTCTAGCTTTTATCAGGCACATGCAGCTTATGCTTACTAAAAGCCATAAGTTACCAGCCCGGGCCAAAGTCCTGGGCCTGAGACCCGGGGGGCCCCTCATGGTGTGGCCTCCATAATTCCTTCCAAAATGGCTTTCTTTGTTCCTCAAGCCTCTTATACCTCTTATACCTTTCTTCCTCCTACCAAGGACTCCTAGGGGGGAAGTCCTGTCAGGCAGGTATGCAAATCAAAGTACTACCCAGCTCTCTGTAAAATTTGCAAGTCTATCTTAACAAGAGAGTAGCTAACTCTTTATCAAATGTATGTATCAACTGTTAATGGCAGGAGGGGGAAGGGTAGGCTTCCAGTATCACTTACAAAACCCCATAGGACTGAATGTTATTCTTATCTGTGATTGGCAGCCAAAGGAGACTGAGGCTTCATGGGACAACAGGTCAATGTTAATCACATGGTAAAGGGGGCATATTCAGGGTTAAAATTCAGATCTGTCTGGCTCCAAAAAAGATTCTCCTTTAAGAAGAATCTTATCTGCATTTATGAGAAGAACAATAAATTGCTCTGAGAGTTATGGAAGAATTAAGTTTAAGGATTTAAGCACAAATTTAAAAAGTGAGAGGTTCATGGTATTGTCTACTGTTCAGACATGAGGTGTATGCTATGATTCTCCAGCTTTTCTTTTTTTAAAATTTAATTTTATTTTCTGCATACAATCTTGGTCTTATTTGTATAGTTATGACCCATCCTTTTCCCCTCCCCCTCCCCTCTTCCAGTGGCTCCCACATCCCTTTTCCCTGCAAGTCATTGATTGGTGTTTGGCCCATTGTTCTTTCTTTCCTGGTGCAATGTGCAGTGCATTTTTTTTTTCTGCTTATATTTCCAGGGTTGTATTTATTACAGGTAACTAGTCCAAGTATGTCTGGAACCTCTTGTCATTGGGTTGTGTGGAGGTACTTTCCTGGCTCTTGGTGGTGGCACTTCCTTTGATGGAGGTGATGCGATTGTCTCCTTTTCTCCAGACCTGTGTGATCACAGGGTTTCATGCCTCCTTGTTCATATTGGCTGTCTCCTCTGATTTGGCATTTATCATTTGCTGCTTCCAAAGCTTACTGTTTTGGCATTTGGGGTTGGGCTCACATCTCCCGGCCATTTGTGGTAGAGAGGTCCCCTAGTGGGCACAAACTCTGGTGGGTGGCTGATCCATCTCCGCTCCTCTCTCCTGGTTTGCAGTTCTGAGCAGGGACACAGCCCCATCTCTGTGACTTTTCTTGCCCTTTGTGGTAGAGGGTTGCTTCACTGGTGATGAACGCATCACTGTATGGGGGTTTGGTTCCCTGGCCCCCTGAAACACTGTAAATGTAGCTCTGTGGTAGGGCAACATTTTAGTTGGATTTACAACTTTTGTCCCTTATGGTTCTGATCCTGCTCTGTCTAGGTCTCACCCAGGTGACTAATGTCTCCAGGGCCTTTATTCTCCTCTCATGTGTCTGCAGCTGAATTGCTTTTCTTCTCATTCCTGTGAAAGTCTGTTAGAGGTGGGAGTAACCCAGAAACCCCACCCCCACCCCGTTGCTGGCAGCTTCCAACAAGGACGGACCTGCAAAGTTGCCCTTCATTCTCTCCCATCCCCTCAGCCTGGGGCTCCCCAGCAAACGTAGCATCTCTGCCTGGACACCAGAGAGATTGAGACTGGCTCCTTCCAGTCCACTTCCCCCAAGTTGCGGTCCCTAGAGTTGTGGTGGAGCAAGGCTCCACCTGCCTACCAGCCTCCCTAGCTGCTGCTGAAGATTCTCCAGCTTTTCCTCAGAGCATGGACAATCAGTCAGTACATTCAGAAGTCCTCATTGTAACCTGATGATAGATACTTTGCGTGCAGATCCCCAAAACATTTGGCAGATTATTTGGTACTCTAGCATATTTCTGTAAGGTGATCATTTCTGCTGAGTCACACATGAGAAAATGAGGTTTGACAGCAGGCAAAGATATATGAATTATAAACTCATCCAAAAAATTTCCATTTGCCTTGTCAGTAAGATCACTCCTATTCATTCTTTTCTAGTTTTATATATTGTGTGTGTGGTTTTTTTCATATGTTGTCTGTCTCAGAACTGATTATTTAGGAGATCAGGACTAAATGTTATTTTCCTTTGTGATCCAGTGTCCTGCTCAGAGTCTGGACCTGTATATCTATTGGAAAACCTTTCAATCCAGTTTGAAATATTTATGGAACTGCCTACATTGTGCTCATTATAATGAGAGTGATTTAAGGATGCCCAGTGGGCACAGAAGAAAAAAATCATGTGAAACTAATGAGGTGAATTACAATATTAAGTGTAAGTGCTACATGAACTCAGAAGAATTAAAAAGAAAAAAATTTAAATAGAAAAATTAGGAGATATAGTCAACAAAAATAAAGCAAATGTTGAAAGAACTGTATTCACGCAGGGGGAGGACAATAATGTTCACCTGTCTAAACTGAAGCTAGGGTGTTGATGTAGAACTTGCATCAGCATCCTTATGCATAATGAAGAAAATAACCAAGCAGAAGATGCCATAGGAGAATGATTGTTAACTTGTTTATAATCTTTGTTTAGATCAGCTTGTTTAGCACCTTTGAGAGTAGTTGTTCCGTTTGTTCACTGCACAAGGGTGGCAGGTTAGGAGGATACATGAGGACTGAAATAAAAACTGGGCTTTGGAATTGGGCTACATACAATAAAACGAATGGCAGCTTTTTATTTTCTCCTAATTCTAATGTACTTTGTGGGAAATCTGGGTAGGAATTTCAACATGAGAAGCTGAAAATCTGGATTCTTAAGAAATATTGTGTATTTCAATTTTTGGCATAGGTCAAAAGATCAAACCCCTATATTTCTCACACACACCACATACAATGTAAATTTAAGCATGTTTCTAACCAACTAACACACTTCAACAAATGCATGTCCTTTGCTGGCTGCCAATTTCCTTCCTACGTTTATGCTATGTTAGCGCAATGGGGGGAGAAAAAACATAAAATTAAGAAAACATTTTTTAATAGAGAAGCCTTATATTCAGGACAATGCTCGTCAAATTGTAGTTTTGTTTTGTTTGTTTGTTTTTTCTTTCCTTTAACCAGTTCTGAAAATGAGTTATCAAAGAAGCACCAGAGGGCACTATTCTCACAGGAAAACTAACTAGGAGCAACTAACAATGGGTGTTTCTTCCAAGTTTAACTCTAGAGTTCTGTTCACATTTAAATGAGGACTGATTTTCTACAGGATTTTTTGATACCTGTGATTGTATGATGGCCTTGTGTCTGAGGCATCAGGGACAGTTTATAGAATTAATTAATTAAACCCTACTAATTTGCTCTATGGCTATGATGAGCAGTGTCTGATGGTACTTAACCCCAGGACAGGGGTGGGGGATAAAACCAGGAAAGTGAATAATAATGCATGAGTCAAAGGATTATCGGGAAATATTCTTTGGTTAGCTTAACCAAAATACTTAAATAGTGACACTGTCAGATTCCCACCTTGCAGATATCTGAGGCAGAAATTTAGCCAATTGAAATAAAAAAAAAATTGTACTTTATTTATTTAGGTTTGTCAAATTTACAGAGTGGTAATACATGCCTCTACACAAAATTCACCAAACAACTTCCTTAAAATTGTCCTCCAAGTAAAGATGGTGTCTTTGTTATGCTTGTTATGCAAATATATCTTCAAAACAAGTCTTCTGGTCTCCCTTCCAAATTAGTTGCCATTTGTAAATTTTGCATGGAAATTCTAGCACCACCACTGCTTGTTTTTTGTTGCTTGGTTTTTTAAGAGAAGGTTCTCTGATAATCCAATACACTTCTCATATGAAGACAAGGCCTCTGTATTCACTTCCTCATTGCTACAAGGGGTAGATAAATCCACAAAGAAATTACCAGGGCAATAGTCATCTTTATCAAGTACTGCCATCTATAGAAAAGATGAATTAATAAAAATCACATTTTTTTCTCCTAAATACTAAGATTTGACGATGTGCCTAAATTGCTGTCTATTCGGAAGGCAGCTATGCTTACCACTATACCACCAACGCTGCCAGCCTATTCGGTTCCCTTCAGATGAACTTCAGTTTGCAGATTCTCTCTGGGTTGGAGAACCTCTCCTATTTGGCTATATCAGAAGCAGCTAGTTAATCAGCTGTAACATGAAACTTTGATATGATTGCACAGTGGTGGCTTGTACTCTAAGTGTATTGTCCTCTTGTCCACATTCTGCAGTACTGCCCCATTGTAAACAAGATGTCTGGCTTAACTGGGATATCCTCTAAAAATATTTCAGCTAAAACAGAAGTTGACATCATAGGGGAAGGCTGTATTCCCTGTGTTTGTATTTCTAAGTCCCTCTGCCATTCCCAGAGAAAGCCCCTGGATGTTGCTTAATAACGATAACAATGGATTACATACAGTGGTTGGCAAAGGGAGAAAAAAAATGATTAGATCATCCCATCAACTCATCTTTCCAGCAAAGGGCAGAATCCCCAGATAGGGAATCTAATACTTCATTTAAGGCAAAGGGCCAAGTAGTAAGAACTACACTGACTTCGTTGTCTTCTCCAGCAGTTCTGACCAAGCACCAAATCTGTTTTATTTGGCTGTACTCATGCCCTACTTATTTTCTTAAATGAAACTTCTAAAACAGTGCTGCTCTATTCTTTGCGGTAACTGATGGGCTAAATGCTATCTGGTCGAAGCTAATTAACTCTTGTAAATGATGCCTGCACAAAACTCAAGGTCAGGTTGCTACAGAGAACACCTTGACAAGCCAAGACCAACACCTGGGAAAAGTCCTAGAGAGTTCCGCGGCCTGGAGAACCTTTTGCCTTTGCTGTGCACGGTATTGTGTAAACTCTGGCTCAGAAAGGGCTATTGTTTCAGGCTTATTTGTTCACCTGATTGAGTTTATTCAATAACACAGCTGAAACAATTGCTGTCTCATTTCTAAATCTTGGTCTTTATAATTAACTGGAAGCCTACCCTGTTTCTGGGTATATTTTCTTCTTAACTTTACAGAATTACCTCAAATTCTCAAAATAGTATCTGGGGGTAAGAATTTAGAAGTCTCCAGACAGGCTACCAGATTCCCACTTTGGCTTTTGTTGTGAAAACCTCTCAGGTCTTAATTGAGCAATGCTAGATGAGTCCAAGTGTTCTTAGATTCACATGGGATCTGGGGTGGCCAATCACAGCATTCAATCTCTTTGACTTTCCCTCTTTAGTATTTTGAGGGGTCAGAATCACATCAACCTGGATCTTTCAGCCCCTTTCTCTCTATGGCAGATGTTGAACAAAGCCAACATGAGGCCTGGATCTAGTCCTATTTTAAGCGTAGGAAATGAATTCATTTTCTTTCTTTCTTTCTTTTTTTTTCTTAAGCAGTTTGGAGTTAAATTTCTACCAGGAGCAACTAGTTATAGACTGATTGATAGAGAATCAAAATAGTACCACACTGTGGACTAGAAAGAAGGCTAGAAGGCCTCAGAAAGTGAACAAAAGACTGACAGTGGATTGTTTACAATGAAGCTGTATTCAAACTTAGAAGAAATGTGACTTACATCATAGATAACTTGCTGAATTGGTTGAATTTTTGCAGGGTTACATCTGCTATTCTTTAACATTTCATGGAGGACTGAGGAAGTGCCAGCATACTGGGAAAAAAGCCAACATAAAATGGTTGTGTAATAAAAGAGAAAATAATTTTGTTCTGAAAATTAAAGACCTGGAGGTTCAACTTTCATAGCAAGGGGGGAAAATTGCCACAGTGAGTGATGTGACTAGAGGAAGAAATTGACTTTATACGAACTACACTATCTCCCAGATCAAGCTAATATTTTAACCTACTGATAGATGATAGGCAAGTTATAATTGTGCATCAAAGCTGGGATGAAGCTACAAAAATACTGGGGTCTTAAGATCTGAGTGAGGGAAGAAGATACCAGAGTTGGAGATATAGCTTGAACTAAGGATTTCAAAACCAAGAGATTTAAAACAAAAATTTGAAGATGCTACACCATTTCCTACCCCCTTAAAATATTGAATTTCCAAGCACTGGCCTATGAAGAATGCTTAGTTCCTTTGAAACATGGAGTTTTCCCTTCTAAGAGCTGTCAGAGATGACTACTCTACACCATACTACTCCTTCAACTCTTCATTAATTCACTCCTGCAGTCCTCAAACATTTATTCACTGTCTTGCTCTTGCTTTTACATCTTGCTAGGTGCAAAGAAAATGAAAATGATCAATACTTCCTTAGGATTTCCCCAGAAGAGAATCATGGCATCTGGGGAGCATTTTGATTACGATCTATCTAATCGGTACTGATTTTCCTATTCAAAAAATTATCAAAGGAATAACAGTTAAGATGTAACTACATCTTAATTGCTTTCTCCTATTATTTATAAGATTTGGAATAAGTGAGGACAAAAATTCAAAAGTAAATTAATGTCTTAAAACAGCTCTTTTACTCATCCGCTGTGTTCCTCCCTCCCCTAATTTTGCCCTCCCTCTCTCCCTTGCTATATACACAAGTGATTGTGGGATGGTTCATGGGTGACATGGTGGTAGGAGAACTTAAAGGTATACAACAATGTAAAAAAATGTATGTAACTAATAAAAAAGTTAAATTATAAAAAAGAAGATGATGTAAAAAGAAAAAAAAAAAACCCAGATCTTTTAATCATGACATGACTTTCTTTGGTTTTTTAAACTAATAGTTGAAAGTATCATTCCAGCGTCTATAGATCCCACATTTCCTAGTTTTTTTACTTTACTGTTTTATTCCATTTCAACATATTGCCAACCCCTATCCTGCTATAGCTAAAAATGGGATCTTTTATTGTAACTTTGTTTTTGCCATGTCAGAGGCAAAACAAACATAAAATAAAACATATGGAGAGATTATTTCAGTCTTTTCACTGCTCCCTTCTATTTTTGCTTTCCTTATAAATTAGTAAAATGTTATTCTTGAAAGCCTGTTTCTACATCACTCCCACTCTCTGTGGCTTTCTGTTATTATGTATGTTCTTTTGTAAAATTAAGTAAGCCTCATTTATAGATCTCTTGACAAGCTCCTGTTTCTTAAATAAACTCTTATTTTCATTTTTGAACTTAATGTAAAACATTCAACTTGAATACATTTTAAAGTGCTACTAATTTCCTCATACCTATAAACACATGTCTACAAGATGAGTCAATAGGTGGTCTCTCATTACATTACTGAGAACTAACACTGAACAGTGAGCTACAGTAAGTTAAAACCAAGTGTGATACCAAATTGTTTAAGGCACACCCCAGCTGTCAAATTTGTTTCCAGTTGTTAGAAGAGATCAAGCATGGTATAAAAATAAATGCCTTCAGGAAATTTGTGATTCATATTAATTTGATTTGAATAAACTAGGGAAGACTGAATGGACCTTAAATTATAGTTAGGACATTTGTAAGGACTGGGAAAAGACATAAGTAAAGAGCAAGGTATGAGTAAAAACTAAACAGACAGGAAGGTAGTGTGTTCAGCACTGCTCACAGCAGGTGCAATGATGAGAACAGAAGTTTTATACTGGAAATGGAAGCAGTTAAACTGGTAGACAGTCAAAGTGTTGTCATGTTTTGATGTCAAGCTCATGAGTTTGAAGTATTTCTATGACTCAAACAGCCTCCCTTAACTTGACTCTCAAACACTCCAATATACAAAACTGCTGCCAAAGTCATTGTCCTAAAAGTCAGTTGAAGATTTCTCAGTGAATTTTAGAGTGCTGCGGGTCATCCAAGTGTCAGTTCTCTGAGACTTCACAACGGGCACAAGGTAAAAGTGCCTCAGCTGAACTTGACCTACTGGGTATCCCAGTGGCAGGGCTTGGTCTTGTAGGTAGCTGGGTTGACAAAACTCTTTGGCCCAAGTAACACTCTCAGCCAGAGATGAAGAAATAGTACCTAGCAACATTTTATGTCATGGAATACATGAGAACTTTTTTTATAGACTAATTGAATTCTTGGGACACCCACAGGACAGAACTTGTTCTAATCCCACTGAGCTCAAATGAACCTTTATATAATTTGTTGATTTCACATGGTAAATACATTTATTTTCAGCAAAGCCACACCTATGTTATAACAAATTTACTTTGTTAATTTGAATTTTATAGATTGTATTTTCATTTAAATTCAACTTAAAATAAACTAGGTACTGAGCATTCACACAATTTTATACTTTAAAGGCGTTAAGTACATTACCCAAGAATGGAAAATAGGATAATCTCATTTTACCTTACAACCATCTCCACAAGATAGTTACTATTATCCTCATACCATGAGATCAGAGAGTCAGCATATTGAAGCAACTCTAGTGAGAGCACAGCAATTAAGTAGCAAAGTTAAGATTTTTAACTTAGTTCTGTTGAACTGCAATTCCTCTGCAAATGCAGATTCAAAAACTGTCTTCAAAGACAGGAGAGTAGATTGTGAATGGGAGTTCTAAGACATCAGAGCAGAGAAGTATAGGGACTTAGACATGTCTTCAAACCTACTTTGGAGCTGTATCACTTCAAAAGAAATCTGCAGAAAGGAATTGTATTCAGTGATTTTAAAAGTCTCTCAAAAAATCTTTTTTAAAAAAGATTTTAAAAATCTTCTAAGATCTTTTAAAAATCTTTCCTTACCCTCTCGTGTTTCTGCTCCTAAAACATCTCAAGAGCTAAGTTGAAACCGTAAGGAGCTCTTTCGCATTTTGAAGGAAATGCTTTTTATAGTGATAGGTGCCTATTTCCCCTGAAACATCAAAAGCAAATTTCAAATTCCATTCCCACTGCTGCACTTTTCTGTCCAAGCTTTTTCCAAACACAAACAGCAGCAACAAAAACCAACAAACTTTGCTCTAGCCTGCTTGAAGTTTAAGCCAGATCTACACTTGGTTTCTCAGGCCAGAGTAGGAGATAGAGCTAGCCAGGTTTCAGACTTTTCACTGTGTGAAAGAACAATGAGATAGAGAGCTTCAAAATTAAAACCATACTTTTAGTAGGAAACAGCTCCAACTGGTGCTTGATTACTAGCTAGACACTTGCTGCTAACAAGACTTGGACAAACAGCAAGCCCTACAGGCATGGATGGAGAGATGTTTTCTTTTCCATAATGAAAAAGGGCACATCTCTCCGGTGCTAGGATCATGGTGATTCTGGACACCCTCAAATATCAGGACTTTGAGAGACTTCCCATTTTCACAGCCACACTGGGAGCCCTTGTCTTTTCCAGGAATTCTCTCTAGAGAGAGAGACTGGGTAAAATTGTCCTGAATGTGATGAATGTCAGCACATTCCCAACTAGACCACGCATTCCATTCTTATCGAATGAAACTGACCTCTCTGCTCCAGCTTGTTCTTATTCATCACTATGATTAATTTCAAGTTCACAGAGAAGCAGGTTTCTAGGTGAATTTGCACAGGCCACTCCAGAGGGTAAGTATGTACCTCTGGAATCTCCTCGCCCTTATGGAGACGTCATGCACCAACTTATAAGAATGAGGATTTTTAAAGGTTGACTGGCATTCAAACTGCCTCCTACAACATGTGCTGCCCAGACTAGACTCTCTCCTTTCAGCTGGCAGAGATCTGCCCCTTCCTACTCATTTACCATCTAATACCAAGTGACTCAAGTGGGAGTCATGACCAAATGAAAACGTTTAGCACATAATTCAAGATTCTAAAGTACTTTTTCGGTCAGTGGAAGCAACTAGGATTCATAAGAGTCCTCGAATTGACGTTCAATAACCCTTGACTCATGCTTATCCACTAGAGAGTTTCTAGTTAATTGCCTGGAGACATGCTACTGAACTTCCTCTAGTGAACAAAAATTTGGGTCCATTTGTCATTACTGTCAAAGGGAATGAATGAAATATGCAAAATAAAAGCTGGTCCGAAATTGCCCTTTGCATTTATATTTCCTCATCATATGATTATTTCAACATTAATTGAACACCGATTTCCTCACACCCTCTACCACACAAATGCAGGCAAGTGGGAGGGGCCTAAGTAGTCCAAGTCATAGAGAGTTTATTCACATTTCTATCTTTTCCCTTTTCAGAAGTATGTTCTTATTGGGACATTATTATTATTATTATTATTATTATTATTATTATTATTATTATTATTATTATTTTGAGACTAGGCCTCGCTATTTTTGCCCATGGAACCGCAGGTTCTCGTTGCCCGGGTATCACAGACTCAAGCAATCCCCAGCCTCAGTTTCCCAGGTAGCTGAGATTACAGGCGCACACCACCACGCCCAGCTATTTTTTTGGAACTAGGGCTCGCTACGGGCCCCAGGCGGGACTCAAACCGCGATCCCTAACCCCTACTGCTTCACAGGCTGAAGCTTACAGTCACGAGCCACCCTGCCTGGCTATTGGGATATTTTTTAAGACTGCAAAGTAAAATGGAAAGAAATTGTTTTTATGCATAGCTCGGAACTCCAAATACCTCATGATTAGATGACTGTTCTCTGCAACCGGACCATGACTTTCAGAAACTTCTGGAGCTATGGGAAAGTTTTACATGAAATTTCCAGAGAATCTATGGGTACATACATGAATGAAGACAAGATCCTGAAACGAGGGGCAGAATCTGTGAGCACAGAATCATAAATAGGGTTGGCCTTTCCAACCAGCAATACCCAGGCTCTCAAATTATTGCTTTCTTATTACCTACTTCCTCAAGCCCAGTCTGACGACACCCATGTTGGCTGCTTCCTGTGTCCTACGAATTCAGGAAGAAATAGAAAAGAATTTGTCTCTTTGAACAGCTCAGTCTAATGGGAAAGAGGGGGCTTTGCAGTAAACTAACACTTCCTGAAGGGGGTGAAAAAGCATCACTTTGATGATTTTTGATCTAGGTTTTGAAGTTGCAGTAGGAGATTGCCAAAAACAACAGGAAAGGCTTAAGGAATTGCAGCTGCCTTTACAAAGCACAGGCCCTCTTGCTGAGGAAGGAGTGTGAGATCTGGAAGAGGGTAGTGTGGATGAAGAAAAGTAGGTTGGGCCAGGTCACAACACTGGTTTCATCAGCCAAAGTGTGAGGTGGCATGACAAGCAGCAGTGTTGGGAGAAAGACTGAGAGAACATGAAGGTAATTTAAAGGAAGGGAGACCAATTGTGAGGTTATTGCCAGAGTACCACAGGTGCTGATGGCACTTTGGACTGAGGCAATGACAGCGGGATTAAAGAAAAAAAGCCACATTTCCAAGATTTTTTTAAACTGATAATGTTTTCCTCTTTTTTTTTTTTAGTCTCCCAGATCCAGGGATTTTTTTTATTGATTAAATTTTTTAATTACATTATATTATGGCTCATTTTTCACACAACCCGATTTCTCCCTTCAGGTGTTGTCCCCATTAATCTCCCAACACATTACCTGTGAACCATCACCACAGTCTCTTGTGCCATCCCTCCCATTTTGACCCTTTTCCCTCTTCCTCCTCTGCTATCTGCCTCAGATCTATAGTTTGCCTGCAACCTTTGTCTTTTTTTGACCTTTATTCAGTTTCCCTATATTTCTCCTATAAACAAAGCCATCCTATACTATTATTTTTCCTTCTGAATTATTTCACTGAGTATAATCCCTTCAAAGCATTTTTACTTAGAGATGAAAGAACTGGATGCAGGTAGTGAATGAGATGTTCACTGGGGCTTCTAGCTTAGAGGACCCAGTTGTTTCTGTAAGTTGAAGGTTTATCTCTTACCTATGTCTATTTATCTCAATGTCTCTATCTTTATATTTACCTCTGCTTTTCTCTGATACTTCATCTCTGTCTTTGTTTCTCCCTTATCCTGTCAGTTTCTTTTTTGCACATCTTCATTCTCCTCTTTCTAATGATCAACCTTTTTATAATCCATATTTACTTTGCTTTCTGGTAACTCCAGATGACAAGTGCCATTGTGTTTCTATGGTTCTCATTCACTCCCACAAAATCCTGTACTTTCCATTGTAATGTTCATTCCATGTTTCTTCATCAAATTTCCAACAAACTCTAATTCAATGGTGCTGATTCAGACCCATTCAACCTGACTGCTTATCAGAAACACCTGAGGGGATTGTTTTAAAAAAAATAGCATGCACAGACCATTCCAGAGATCAGAACCACTGACAATGAAATGGCCAGTGTATGTATTTGTTTTAAAGTTCCTGTGGTGATGCTGATGTACAAATAAGACTGAAACCACTGCCATAGGTTGCACATCATTGGTTATAGTTCATGGCAAAAGCCTTGTGTCAAGTGCTCCAAACTATTCCAGCTTCAATTGCCCAATGATGATAGGGTGTAAAGGAGATCACACATACGAACATGGCACCCTATGTGTTATGATAAAAGCAAGGAGAGCTTCTTGAAATCCAGGCACCATGAAATGTGTTTCTTCAATAGTCTTGTGACTGTTGCAAAAGTATTGTAAAGTAAAATCATACATTTATAGTGCCTTCTGAGGAGTTCTAAGCTAAAAAGCAGAGGAGGGAATTCAAATCTACATGAGAAGAATGAGGGGAACCTGTGGGAACATAGTGGAATGAAGATGATGAGACAAGGACACCAAAAGATGAGAAGAGTGGAGCTGACACAGCAGGTTTTTCTTCAGGAGGACATACTTACCTCACCCTTTGAAGATCCTGCACCACCCCTTCTCAAAGTGACGACAATACTTTAATAAAGAAACTTCGTTTCTTTATTCTGAAAGTGCTTTAAGTGTCTGTATTAAAAAAGGTGTTCAAGGTAAAATAAGATGAACCATAAGAGGAGAGAATATGAGATATTAGAGAAAAGAAGAGGCTTGATTCTGAGACTTGGTAGTTAATTTATTAGACTAGTGATCACAGTTTATTAAGTTATTAAATGTCAGGCATTTTCTGTGCATTGTTTCATTTGCTCCTCATACTTCTCTATCTAGATGATTACACTCATATGTATGGAAACAGATGCATTTTGCTTGGTTACATATCACAGTCACAAAGCTAGAAAATGATAGAGCTGGAATTCAAATTTAACCATTTAGTTCTTGACATCAAAAAATTTAAAAACAGGTGCTGGGGGAAGGACTGCTATATTTGGAAATGAAAGAAAAAAACACAATGTTTATGTGGTTAACAATAGTGCTCAATGGGATCATTTTTACATGCAAATGTTTACAGTCATATCTGTATAAGTAAAATTATAAATATTCTGTCTCCTGTATTTTTAGTCTTCTCAAAAAATTTACCAATGGAAAGAATATTTTCATTACACAATTCCTAGTGCAGATGCTAGGAATGCAGAATAATTGAAAGGAGTGCTTGGGTCATGTGACTAGTAAGATATCAACATTCTTCTGTATCTCCTCTCAAACATTTTGCTAAAATGAGGGCTTTTATGATGTTAGTCCAGGTCTAAAATAATTTTTAGAATCTTAAGCATTTTCCTATATACCACTCAAGTGAATGGATCCAGGGAGTGGATCAGAGGTGTATCTTTGTCAAGGTGGAAAACTGTCTGTGCGGGAGGATTCTGGTCTTCACATCACCCAGAGGAGGGATGAAATGCCCACAGATCTGTTTAATGTCACAGCAAGGGCAGTCACCTCCTTACAGTGTCTCTGATTGTTTATTATCAGAGATCACAGAAACAGACAATGAGGTTAGACTTACTTTCATTAAAATTGAATATTGCCAAGATTATTCTTGATGAAGTTCCCAATTAACCACAGCAAATGATAAAGTCAGCTAGGGCTAAATCCCCATCGTTGGTTCCCTTTCTTTGTCTTAGGAGTCTTTCCAAGGGGAGTTCAGGAAGCATAATAAAGTGATTCACACCAGTTCAAACACAATTTTATTACTATCATAAGTCACTTGTAAACCCATACTCTTTTTTAAAAGTAAGGAGGGTTTACGCATTGCATATTGTGGGAAACTGTGTCCGGGTTTGCCAGTAGTGAAGAGTCTTTGTGAATAAGGGATTTTCGCTGCTAAAACTGAGAAAGTCTTAAAAACAAAAACATACCACAAAACTTTAGGTTGTTAACTGACCACACTTAGAGTCAATGCTGCTTTGGAGTTTATAGACTGCAAATCACCTTTTTGTATTTTAAATGTACTCTGTAGCAATTAAGTCAAAGTTCTATGTTGCAAATTCAGTAAATACTCACATTTACTCAATGCAAAAAGCCCAACTCCATGATCTAAGTAAATATACTTGTATAGTCACTGCCTGTGATGGTTGATTTTATGTGTTCCCCTGGATAGATCATGGCATCCAAATAGGTTTTCAGACATTCTAGATGTTTCCATAAAGTTAATTTTTAGAAAGACTACATTTAAAATAGGAGCTGGTGGGAGGGGGGGAAATACTTAAAACAGTAGACTTTGAATAAAGCAGATTACCCACCATAATGGGGGCAGGCTTCGTTCAATTTATTAAAGGGGCATAGAAGAAAAGTTGATATTTTCTGATGCCAATTTACTGGCTTTGTACACAAATACTACTCTTTTCTGTGTCTCCAGTCTACCCTACAGATTTTGGATTCGTATTTCTGCAGTCATGTAGACCAATTCCTTAGCGAGTCATTCTCTCCCCTCCTCCCTCCTCCCCTCTACCTCCTTCCCTCCCTCCCTTCCTCTCTCTCTCTCTTTTTCTTTCTCTTTCCTCCCCTGTCTCCACATATGTTCTATCTGTTCTTATTTTTCTGGAGCACCCTAACAATACACCGCCAATACACAACTTACATCATCTCTCCTAAATTAGGTTTACAATTACCAAGAATAATTTTTAACTAGAAACTAATGCTCTGACAAGGTTGTTTGGACTTTGAGAAGTTTAGGGGGTTTTCCTAGCATTGCTTCAGAATTCCTCATCTTCAAGTCAGATTTAAACAAACTTACGTATTAATACACTTCCTGGAAATTTTCATTCTATAAATATCTGTGGAGTCCTTTGATAGTTCAGCATACACTTGTGTATTTTCAATGCAAAAGTCAATTACATGAGCAGAAACTGCAACATTACTGGGTAAGGATATCCTTTATAGATCCTCAGCTTAGATTACTGAATCTTGATTTGTCACATAGGCTGCATTTGTATTGACTTTTTGAGTTCATCTTATTTTAGTTTTCACATCTCAAGTACAGCATTTTTCATGGTCATCTGAATCCCTATTCAATGATTTGTTAGTACATAGATGCCAATGATAAACAGTGATCTAGTTTTCCTTTCCTCGTCTTCTTTAATTCAGATTTAACAAGCTGTTATGTCTGTATACTCTTTATGTATCTCCCCAACTTGCTTTTCTAGGTTCTTTTGAGATGTAAAGTCAGTTTTCATCCTTTTACCCCCACCATTGCTGTGTTGTTCTATGTATGTACACATTCACACACATACACACACACACACATATACACACACTGAAGTTTTAACACAGACAAAATGTGCAAAGTTTTTTTTCTCACTCTATACCCTGTTTCTGTGGTTGTTGATAATATACAAATAGTAAGAGGTCTGTTCTTTCTACATTGACTGCATATTCCTGGAGGAAACTTGATGAGCAAGGCTAAGCCTTGCTGTACATGAAGAATACTTCGAATGTTTAGCCAATTTACATCTTCATGGCAGCTTAGGCAGGTTCTTCTTGCTATTCCTGGAATTGGTGTTGGAGTCAAGAAATGGTTGTTGAATCATTCTCCACACCCTGTCCGCATCAGCTCTCTTCCCTGATTACATGTGATCATGATTTGCTCTTTGATCCAGGCTTCCAGAAGCATGCTTTTTCTTGGTAACAGTTTGCATCATGACAGTGTCTGAAAGTGGCCATGATACTGGCAACATGACACCTGTCATTTCATAAGAACCCCCAATAGAGGGGTGTAGAGGTCTGTCATGACCCTTCCCTTGGGCTACTCAGTTCTGACAGTCATACTTTATTGGCCTTATGATAAAAAGATGGCCTTACTTTTCCCAAGAGGGGAAGTATAAGCCTAAGATAATACTCAGTTTTAATTTCTCAAAAGACTAAAAGACAGCAAACCAAGAATCCCACATACTGTTGTTATTTTCATGGCAACACAGACACTCTTCACTTCATTATTGCCCCTTCTATAATTCCCTTACCCCTGACCAACGTTTTGTTGAGTTTGCTTGGGGTGGTGACAGAGAGCATTATTCCAAATGGGTTTCAATTCTCAGTTGCTTTATTCTTACCAGATTATTGCTGATGCAGCTGTTCTTTAATAGATATCATTTATTGACTACAGAAGAACTAAGAAAATCCCCAGAGTTTTTAAATGTTCTTCTGTATTTAGCAGTAACCCTTTCCCCTCAAGGTTATCATCAAATGTGTCTACTTGTATGGTAACTATTTTATTTATTTATTGTTTTTCTTATTATTTGCTTGCATAGCTTATGTTTGTAGGCATAGTCCTCCCCCCTTCTCCATCCTCCCCTTCCCCTGGTCACCCCTTCTGGTCACTCCAGTTCTTTTCTTGTTATCAGTTGTTGGTTGATGATTGGCCCATTGGTCTCTTTGTGTTCTGTCTGAAGCACTGTCCTCCTGGTTGAAGTCCTGCATTCCTGGGGGACCTCAACCCAGCAGGCTGATCAGTTCTCCATGAATAGCCTTAGGGCAAGTGGATTTTCTGAGCATGTCAGCAAACCTCCTTTTGGTCTGGTGTGTGAAGTGGCTCCCCACATTTCCCACTGACATTTCTTTGTAGAGTTGTTCCCCCATTGAGATGGGGGTCTCCTTGTTCATGTTGACAGTGTCTATGGTGGGGAGCTTAGCCCCAGCATCAGAAATGTTGTCAGTGTTTCTGTTGACATGTCTTCACTCCTGTCCATAATCATCTTGTGTCTCGGAGTGATAGGTGTGTTCACAGCCTTTATTTCTCTGTCTCTTCAAGTATATCTGATCTGAATTGTTGTTTTTCTCGTTCAAGCAGGGGAGTGCGATGGGAATGAACCAGAGGGGGAGCCCCCATACCCCAGCTGTACCCCAACTCCTTCCTAGTGCCTCCCCTTCCAGCTGCAGCATTGGAAAGGGACTTTTGCTGACATTTTAACTGAGAATTCCACAAGTCATTTATTGTTCTATAAAATTGATTGTAGTAATTGAACACATTCTAAAACTAGTGGACTGTGTAGCCACAAGACTATTGTTGCAGGTTCTTTGCTTCAAAATAAATCCTTTACTCTGAGGAAAATGTTAAATGTATGCTAGTTCTTAGATGGTGGTGTTGGCAGAGATACTCTGGAAGGGAAAGGCAAAATCATCTCCAGAATATCATTTTGGTAAATATGAATCAACCCTCTCCAAGATGAAAGGGGTCTGATGTGATTAACCTGCCACCAGCTGGCTAGCAGATCTTTTCAAAATTGAGGCCACACGAAGCTCAGCATCTGTCTGTGATTCTGGCAGATAAAGAATTCAATAGCAGCAGTAGTTCTATCAGCCTCAAGGAGAGGGAGCCCAAGTTTTGATGATTAGTTTTCTGTCATTACTACCATGACTTCATGGCACCATTGCACAAGTGCTGAGATGATTCAGGAGGAAGGTGACTACTATCCATTGTCTACTTGATTGCTGAGAGATCTGTATGAGATTACTTTTCTCTGGTGGGTGTTAACATGTGATGAAAGATCAGGCATTGTTTCCACTCCCTTTAGTCTGTGCATCTACATCTGATAAATGCTTGTCTCAGATATTTGCATCTTATTCTTTTTAAGTCCTGACCATTTCATAAAATCATTTTTCCCCTGCTCAGGATTCAGTGTCTCTCCTCAGGCATCTTCTTCAATATAAAATGTATAACCATGTATTGTTATTAACTCAGATCAGTGGGAAGATTTTTCTTAACCACTTTCCTTCATTAAGTAGTGCTTTCAGGCAACAACAGTTCCTAATCTGTTCTTCCTCTGCAAGTTTTCATAGTTCATCTCCAGTGCTGCCATATACATGGACTAAAGGAAAGATACTGGTGTACCTGAGACTGGCGGATGAGCCTAAGCGCATTTCATGTGATTCACTCAGGTGTTCTGGGCTGACTTCACTCCAATCCTGAAAGCGTCCCTTCCTTCAAGTAGTGGATGGTCATCATTCCCGTTTGGCCTTAGGACTTGGTATGTTTGATAATACCCAAATAGTGAGTATATCACTTGTTGTTCCCTCAAAAGGACTCTATTTTTATTTGTGACCAATGTCATGCCATTTTTCTAAATAGGAAGTTTTTCTCTATTACAGAAGATATAACTTTCCTCCATAACCTAAGGATCTCTGTTATGGTTCTTCCAATGAGACTTTTTGAGGTTCTACGTGGTATTCATACCTAGAGATACCTTTAAAACCAGATGTGTTTTACATCCAAGCCAGATGTGTCATGTCAGTCACATGGTAGAGGCTTTCCCTGTAATCTGGACTTGCTACAGATACTCTTCTATCTGTGGTCATATAGGACAGTGCCCCATTCTGTGTAGTTGTAGATAAGTGTGTGAGAAAGAACCTGACATTCTAGCTGACTGACTGTTTAACACCTCACTCTAGGAAGATCATGTACCGTTACCCATCAGCAATGACTTCTGTGGATCAAAACACCCTTTAGCCAGATTATTCATGATTATTAGCCTAGTGACAACATGGAGGGGGATGTGGGGGTTTGAGGAGAGCAAGCATCTAGGTGAGGTCAACGGACTGAATTCAGGCGAATTTTTTATCCTCTGGGTAGAGGGAAAGCACTGTCTTTACTATACAAGAGAAACTTGGGCGTTTGGACACTCATGATTATCAGGCTTGTCTGCTCAAATGTCCCTACCCTAGGTCTCAAGTTACTATCCTTTCCCTACCAGGGCTGTTTTTTTGACATAAGTGCTTTTTGAGGCTGTGGCTTTTGTCTCCTTAGTGGGCTTACCACCCTGTAATGTAATTTTCTTCTCTGTCTTGCAGTTGCATGAGACCAGAGGTTTTTAGAAGCTGCTGTAGAGACCCTTGGACTTTCCCATCATGATTTTAGTGGGCCATTAACCTCTTCAAGCCTATAACTCTTTTCTGAAACTTTTCCAATGCCATTAAAAGCAGCCACCCATGTTACAATCCTTACGACAATCATTTCTCCTTTTCTGACCAATATAGAAACTACCTGTTGTTTTCAACCTATGCCACATACCAATTAAGCACATGTGATCATTTAGAATTATGACATCACTGCTTGAAGAGATTAGAACATCTGGTTTACTATCAAAAATAGGGACACATAGTTCTATCTCAAAGGTCTGCTCTAAGGGTACTCCTTTATTCCTGGCTCAGCCTGGGTTCTTTAACCAACAGAACTGGAGGTAAAATTTCATGTGCTGATATTTTATAGTAGGATGGAGTTCCAGGAGAATAAGGAAAATGAGGAAGATCAAATACAAGGTATATAACCAACATAAACAGAACTTCATCACAAACATATTAGTTGCTCTAATAATTCTTGATAAGTTAGCCTCAGAGAAGTACATGAAAATAACTACATCTTGGATTAATCTATATAGAGGGTCTGGGGGAGGGATAAGCAATCTATGTGCTGATGATCACTTATATCTTATCTCTCGTTGGTCAAGGTTTACCCCACTGTGTCAACCTCTGTCCACATTAGTTGATGACAGCTCTTTTAT
The DNA here is from genome assembly GCA_004024945.1 of Uropsilus gracilis. Lineage (NCBI taxonomy): Eukaryota > Metazoa > Chordata > Mammalia > Eulipotyphla > Talpidae > Uropsilus > Uropsilus gracilis. The sequence goes on along the minus strand of PVHY01018913.1, from coordinate 6,793 downwards.
GCAGCTGCTGGAGCTGGTCACGGCCCATGCAGAAAGCACCAGCCACAGCAGTGTGGCTGAAACTTCTCAGTCATGCTGACTCCTGTAGCAGTAATCAGTCCTTCAGATGCAACAGAGAAAGTTCTGCTCCCTGGTTAGGGAAAGAGGTCAGTGATCAAAATCAAACTTCAAAAACATAGGTGGGGATGTGTGAATCTGGAGAGCACATGAAATGGGCCTAGAAATGGGCCATTTTCTCTTTAAGGAAATAAAGCATGCTATTAAAATTAAACCACTTGTTATAGATGTAGCAAGCTGGTGCTCTGTCTTTCTCAGTGAGAACATTTCCTCATTTCACAATTTCATAGACACACACAGGACTGAAAAGTCCGTGCAAATCATTTGATTGAGGTTCTAAAATTTTTAAATAAGAAGTATGAGCATTAGAAAGCTAAGTGAAACCCTCAAGTCAAAACATAAATAGAAAAGTAAGACTGGCTACCTACCCAGGCTTCATTCCACCATGTTTTACCGATAAAACGTTTAAAAGGGCGAGTTAATCGACATCCCACTTTGGCCTTTATCAAGGTCTTTTGAAGGTATTGGCTTAGTGAGATAATGCCTAGGAGCTATTTTAAGAATGTTGAAGGAAAGATGTTAATCATTTGAAATGCTATTGTCAGTTTGGGAACAAAATATTTTTTAAACAAGAGTTGCCTACCTGCTTGTTGAATAGATACTTGTAGAAAGATATTACGAGTCTACATTTGGTGAGTCAAGACTTAGTCTTTGGAATGAAATATGAAGTCTACAATACTGAGAGGAAATGTAATAAACAAAGGTGCGGGCATCAGAATGAGTTACCACCTCCCTTTAATTCTAAATCTAGCGTGTTAGACAGTTCTCAAAGATTGGCTCAAAAGTTTTCTTGTGCTCCTATGCTCACACCAAGGAGGACACACAGCACTCCCTGTCCTTTTCAGAGTTACTATCAAGACAGCCTCTGTGGCTGTCAGGGAGGTGAATATACACCTAGAGCAGAATGTCCTTGAAAAATTACCTCATTTTTAGCAACCCGAGTTGCTTTGTCCTGGCTGACACATTGACTACAGAGGGTCTGGGAAGGCCCACCCTCTTCACCCTTGCCCTTTCAGCATTCAGGTCTGAACTCCACCTTCTGACCACCTTGATTTCTGGAGTTACTGAAGCTGCATCAGGAGCCACCCATATTATAATCCTTCTAATAGTTTATATTTCAAATAACATCCTAAGAAATGTCTTGTTTTTATTTCCTCTCCAAAAACTTTTTTCAAAAATAATTCGGGCTTGCTCAAATCTGTTTCCTATCATGTCTTAAATTAGCCTGGCACCAATTTGTTTGAAATCTGCCCCAGTTCTGTGGGAGGAAACTGATGAGCTCGTTTTGAATTTCCATGAGTGGCTGCCAACCACGGTGTGCCCTGGCACAGGTTTGGAATGCTTTTTGCCAAGGGCAGAATTTCACTTCTGAGTTCATAGCAAATCAAATTCTGAATGAGAAGACAGTTATAGACAGGAAGGAAAACAGCATCTCTTCAACCTGTCGGTTCTTCTTGTATCTCTCTCCACCACAGAAGAGCCCGTTGATGCGCCACTGGAAATATACAGATTAATGCAATTCAGTGAGGTGTGAGTAAAAAGCATTGGTGGTTTCCAGGCAAGACTGTCACATCATCAATACAAATAAAGTATTTCAGCTAGCATTTCCACTGCAGAAAGGATGCATACTTCTGGGCTTGCAGGTGCTACTCTGGACGAAATACTTCTGGAATGGAGGTAAATAGCACGCTTACTTTTGTGCAGGAAATTTCCTCTTCTACCCCTTTTAGGTTGAGAAAGGCTGCAATCTTTCTCTGGCACCGTGATGCTGAAGACTGAGAACTATAAATCGTGCACTTTGTTGCTTCCTGTTATGCAGAGTGTGTTTTTCAATGAATGCTACTTTGAAGGCCTTTTGAAATATCAGGGTCTATTACTTGCCACCCAGGAAAGCCTATTACAGGCTTCCAAAGTGGGGCCAAAAAATAAAACTTTACCTACAAACAGAGCCTGGGTAGTGACTGTGGAATGGTACCTTCCAGAAGTGTGCTTTTGGGGTTCCCCCTTCTCCCCCACCTTTCCCTCTTCTTTTATATCTAAGAAGAATGTGAAGCACATCCTTCTCAGACCTGATTGGTGCAGTAAAGCCCTCAGAAAACCAGAAAGGGAAATCTCTGAGCCTTCTACAGATCTGGGAGAATTTTCTCCCTCTTTCTGACTATACATCTCAAAATAGCCAATTTAGGTCATAGCACTAGGGATACTCCCACTGTGTCTCTGAGATTAAATGACTATTGTCTGTAAGCATAGATTGAGGACCCTCTTCAGGCATGTGGAAGTAGAGTCATCATTAAAAAGGGAAGCAGGGACAAGAATGTTGGTGTGGGCTACTTACACTAGAGGTATTCTGTCTTGTCCTGCTCGATTTATGCAGACTGCAGCATAAGATCATATCCAGGGCACTGATAAGGATAAAATTATCCCATTCTTGTGCTTTATAAAATAGAAATTCTTTTACAAATGATACCTCTTAGGAAACAAAACTTCAGGCAGTTCTGAAAGAATATGTATGAGAGCATTGATTATAATCCTAACATGGCAAAGATGAAAACTCAGTTAAAGGATGGCTTATCTCTCAAAGGCATGCTCTTCAAATTACTGTTGGGTGATGGGGTTCAAACTGATTTTTATTTAGTTTTCCTTATTTTGATTTCTATATTTTTTACCTTTTTACAATCAATATTGTGTTTATGATAACATTTTAAATCATTTTGAAAAGAAAAGGAGAGCCAGCTGCGGTGGCATGCGGCTTTAATCCCAGCCTAGGATGGGAGGCTGAGATTGGGAATCGCTTGAGTCTGCGGGTTCGAGCCCTGACTGGGACAACATAACGAAACCTAGTCTCAAAAAATAGCTGGGTGTGGTGGTGCATGCCTGTAATCCCAGCTACCTGGGAGGCTGAGGCTGGGGATCGCTTGAGTTCAGGGTACCTCATGCCACAACAGTCTAGTTTCGCGAGCAACATAGTGAGACCTAGCCTCAAAAAAAGAAAAGGAAAGGAAAGGTTTCTTTGGTTATGATAAGAACATGACCTGAGAATAAACATACATTGGTCAGAATTACCTTTAAAAGGGCTTAGTTTAGTTTGCTGACATGTTGTTAGTTCACTTGTTAGCTGTGAACAACACAGATGCATGCCTGCATATAATTTTTTAGTTTGAGAGAGTTATAGATTCACATGCAGTTGTAAAAATCAAGGCAAAAAGATCCTTGTATACTTTATCAGTCCCCCCACCCATGAAAGCATTGTGCTAAGCTACTGTTTAATATAACCACCAGAAAATGGATATTGATACAACCTACTGATCTTACTCAGACTTTCTCAGTCTTACTTGTGCCTGCTTGTGTGTGTGCACCCACATGCACACATGTGTTTTCAGTTCCATACAATTTTATCCTTTTATAGGCCTGGTGCCACCATAGTCAAGATACTGAACATTTCTAACAATAAAACAATCCCAAATGTTGCCTTTTTATAACTACACTCACCTTCCTTGTGCCTCCTCATCTCTGCCAATCACTGATGTGTTTTGTCTTTTCAAAAATATTATATAAATGAAATCATATAATCATTCATTCCATGATGATTATGTGATTATAGGAAATCCTTTGGGGATTGATGTATTTATGCAATATAAATCCCTGGAGGGTTATTCAAGTTGCCTTAACTATCACAATTGTTTGTTCCTTTTTATTGCTGAGTAGTGTTCCGTGTTAAATATGAATTACAGATTAACCAAGGCCAGTGCTGGGTGAACTCCTAATTTTTGTAGCTACAAGTAAAGTTACAAAGAATATTTGTGTACATGTTCTTCTGTGATAAAATCTTTTCATTTTCCTGGAATAAATTTTCAGGGAGGGTAGTGCTAGGTCATATGATTGTTTCATATTTTATTTTACAAGAAACTTCCAAATAACCATCATTTTATATCCATAACAGCAATGCATGGCTTATGTAATTTCCCTATGCCCTCCCTAGCATTTAGTGTTGTTACCTTTTTTCTTGCAGTCATTCTGATCTGTATGTAGTGAAAGTTCATTGTGGTTTAAAATGTACTTCCCTAGTGATCAAAAATGACAAATATATTTTCATGTGTTTATTTGCTATTTGTCTAGCCTTTTTGGTGAACTGTCTATTTGTGTGTTTTTTTCTCCACTTTTCTGTTTTTTTTTTAAACTCTTGAGTTTTGAGAATTTATTTATTTATTTATTTGTTTGTTTATTTATTTATTTATACAAAATATAGATATTAGTCTTTTGCCAGGTATGTGATTTGCAAGTATTTTCTCCCAGTCTATAGATTGTCTTCTCATGGAGTCTCTTCAAAGCAAAACTTTAACTTGTGTGAGGTCTCGTGTGCTGATTTTTCTTTTCATGTTTCATTTTTTTTGGAGTCAAGTTTAAAAAACTCTTTACCATGAACCATCATACTGATTCCTTGTTTTCTGTTTGTTAGTTTTAGCTTTTTCTTGTCTTTTTACTTGTTTTTCTTACATCTCATATATATGAGACTATCCAGTATTTATTTTATTCTTTCTGGTTTATTTCCACTAACATGATTCCTTCTGGGTTATCCATGCTGTCGTAAAGGACATGAGTTTGTCTTTTTTGATCCATTCATTTGTTTTGGTACATTTGGGTTTTTGATCCATTCACAACTTTTTGATCCATTTATTTGTTTTGAGGCATTTGGGTTGTTTCTATATCTTGGCTATTGTAACTAGTGCGGCAATAAGCATAGGAGTAATTTGAATTAGTGTTTTTATATCGTTAGGGTAGATTCCCAGAAGAGGAACTGCTGGATCAAATGGTGGTGGGAGAACTTTGGGGTATACAACAATGTAAGAATATATATAATAATATATATAGTAAGAATATACATAATCAATTATAAAAAAAAAAAAAGACCTACCTTAGGCCCTGAAGACTTTCTACTATTTTTTTCCTAAAAGGTTCATGTTTTACATTTAAGTCTATGATACATTTTGAACTAATTTGTACATAAGCTGCTTCTTCATTTTTGTCAAAATCAGTTGGCTAAATTTGTGTGGGTCTTTTTCTGGGTATAACAGTATTTTGACACAGCATCCACTTCACTGGGAAAAAGGAGAATGAAGAGATATTGCTTCACTGTGCATGAAAGAAAAGGGGTCTCATTATGGCTGCCTGTGTAAGAGAGCCAAGCAGAGAATCAGTGAGTGAACACAGAACCTGGCCCACAGAGGAAACAGCTGCCTCACAGCTAGGGAAACATAGAGCCTGGGCTTGAAGAAACAGCTTTTGCTTGAGGCATAAGCAGCAGATTATAGTGAGTTCTCTGCTCCCTATTGACTCATCTGATTTCCCACTATTTTCTGCTACAGAGGATCAAAGACTAATTTTTAGAATATCTTCTTAGAATATCTTTTTCCTGAGGCCACAATTATCACCTTCAAAGTAATATTTCCTCCCTTCCACTCCTTGCTTCCTTATTTTTGCCATTATTCAGACAGGAGACTGAGAGGGGGGCCTCTCAGGTTTTGTTCATGCTGAGGTTACCTTGAATGTAGGGGACCCCATAAATCATAGTTTCAAGAAAAGCAAGCCCTACCTCTCTGCCTCTTGTAGGTTTCCCGCTGTACTTTCTCTGAATTGGTGCTATTAACATTACTTTTCTTGAACATGTTCAGATCCTCTGATCAGTTGTAGAGATCTTCAGAGGATAAGATGACAAATCTGGAATTGTCCCCCAACTATAGTTACCTTTACCTCTACTCTACTTAACTCTCAGGGATTTAGCTCTTTTTAATTAGAAAAATCTAAAACATGGATGAATACACTTTACAAATGCTTAAAATTTTCTTCATTAGTATTAAGAAAATTAATTGACTTTCTCCTGTTCTGTGACATATCCCATCCTGTCCTTTGACTTTCCCCATAGGAATCTCCTATTTCTCTCTCTATATATATATATTCTCTCTTCTCTCTCTTTCTCTCTCACATTCTCCTCTCCACATTTTCCTTTTCTTCACTATTTTTCTTGTTTTCAATAGGAGAAACTTCATTTTTCTGCTTTGAATATTTGTGAAGACTGAAGTATATTATTTCTATCATAGATCCTTGAAATTTTAGCTTCTTGAAATGAATGAATATAGTTTCCACTGGCAATTCAAATTTATTCTCAAACTTTAGCAGTGGCAGCTAACATGTTTATATTGTCAGTCAATTGACAAAAGCTGATTATGTGCCTACTGTATGGAAAAATATGTTTGGATAGCCCTCCCCCAAAAGGTTCAGATGATTTTTTTCCAGGATTTTACTTATTTTAGGCAGGACAGACATCCAGGTTTTGTTAGACAGTATCACCCCTCCTCTCCTTGACACCTCAGGTTCCTTAACAGAGTATAAATCCCCTGGTTTGTTGCATTTACTGCCTTGTATGTTCAATGTAGCTATGCTAATTAAAATTAATCCTTTTATCTTTTTTATTTGTCTGATGTTAATTTGTTTGTTTGTCTAAGCATGGACAACCCAAAGGGATGGGACAATTTTCCCCTGCTCTAACACTGGAAGAGATCAATGGTGCAATCTTCTGGGCTCCTTTGGTTTATCCTTTTTTAAAAAAAATTAATAATTTTAATTTTACTCTTTCTTTAGGATTTGTAGTATCAGTAAATGGCTATTGGAAAGTCTCCCC
>PVHY01018912.1:0-28340 GCA_004024945.1 Uropsilus gracilis | reverse complement strand
CAGGTGAGCCAGTGTGATGATGAATGGTGGACACCACTCTGCTGGCTCCTGTCCAGGGATGTGCCATCTCCTCAGAATTTTCTGTTCTGTCAGGAATTGCCAGGAAAGGCTTTTGATCAGCAGCCTTTGAGTTAGGGACTGAGAGTGGGGGTTTGGGTGGGATTCACCTTCATACCTGCCTTGTTATAGCACAACACTGGCTTCTACGGGCACTACAGAGGCCAATTCAAGAGTGAAAGAGCTCGAGAATATCGCCTTGCAGCCAAACCCCAGCCTCCGACAGTATTCCTACAGCGATGTCAGGTACAAGGCCACCTTGTGGACAGTTGGGGTGGCTGGGGAGGCTGGGTAAACTTGTTACTTCTCTCAGGTCATAAGAGTATCATCCCCAGCCCTATCACAGCAGTCAAACCCCTGAAACTAGCCTATACTCAGAACACAGATGAGGTCTGGTCCTTCTTGAAATGTCAGATGTTCTCCCCACATATAAAGTGAAGGAGATTCAATGCCTGGCTGGATCATCTTGCTCAACACTCTTTTCAATTAAGGATGGATCAGGGGTATTATAATTGCTGTTTCCCTGTCCAAAACCCTGCCCCACGCCTTCATCTGCTACAGAGACTCCTCTCTGAGCACCCCATTGACAGCAGTCCGCCCAGCCTCCACAGAGGCCGTAACTGTCCCATACACTAACATTGCCCCTTCTTGACCTGGAACCAGCCAAGCCTCACCTACTCAGGGACTGAGGGTTTTAACATTTTGGTGGAAAAAAGAGTCCTGGGTGGTTTAGAAGCAAAGATGCAGATAAAATTATCTTTAGGGGCAAGAATTCTCAGAACAGCCTGGGTGGAGAGGAAATGACTGCACTTCTCACCAGGCTCCCACAGTTGTGAGAACAAAACTCAAATCAGTGGGAGTCAATAGTTATCCTGCCACTGTAACAATAGTGGATTTCAAAATCAGAGCTGCCTCCAACAAGAGAAGCATCCACGTTTTAGGACTATGTACAATTCTATAGCGGAGGATAGAGATGGAAAAGAAAAATCAGTTGGGACTTTCCCCAGATCCCCAGTTTTGTTTTGTTTTTTTAATTAAAAATTTACTGAGATAACTGTAAATTCATAAGCAGTTATAATACAGATTGCTTCCACACTTTGCCCAGTGGTGACATTTTGCAAAGCTGTAGTATAATATCCCAACCAGGAGATTCACATTGAGTCCATCCACATATCTCTTTCATATTTCCCCAGTTTACTTGTACTCATTTATGTGTATTTTAAGGTCTAGAAAAGCTATTACCTATGTAGGTTTATGGACCCACCACCACTGTCAAGATATTAACATCACAAGAATCCCTAGTGGTGCCCTTTTATAACCATAACACCCACTGGCCTCCTGCTCTTCTACCCTTCCCCTGCCCTTAATCTCTGTCAAGCATTAATCTCTTCAATAGCTCTAAAATTTTGTCATTTCAGAAATATTTTATAAATGGAATAATATATCAAACAACTTTTGGGAATCTTTTTCTTGCTCAGTATAATTTCCTAGAGATTCTTCCAAGTTGTCATGTGTATCAGTGATTGGTTCTTTCCCATTAACGAGTAATGAATACACACACACACACACACACAAACACACACACCAGTTTAGCTACTCACTTATTAGACAATACCTGGGCTGAGTCTACTTTTTTGGATTTTACAAATAAAGCTGCTTATAAACGTTTGTTTACAGGTTTGTTTACAGGCTTCTGGGGTATCAGTATCAGTTTTCATTTATTTGGGATAAATGCCAGGAGTGCAATTACTACCTCATATGTCTAGGATTTTTTTTTTTTTTTAAAGAAACCATAATGCTGCCGGGCATGGTGGCATGTGCCTCTAATTGCACCCTACAAAGCGAGGCCGAGACTGGGAATCACTTGAGTCCGAGGGTTCAAGACCTGCCCAGGGCAACATAGTGAGACCTAGTCTCAAAAAATAGCTGGGTGTGGTGGTGTGCACCTGTAAACCCAGCTACCTGGGAAGCTGAGGCTGGGAATCATGGGCAACATGAGCGTGCAATTCCCTGGGAAAAATAACAAGACCTAGTCTCAAAAAAAAAGGAAAGGAAAAAAGATAGATAGATGATAGATAGATAGATAGATAGATAGATAGATAGATAGATAGATAGATAGATAGATAGATAGATAGATAGATAGATAGATAGAAAACCATAAAGCTGCATTCTAGAATGGTAGTACTATTTCACATTCCCATCAACAACATATGAATAATCCTAGGTTTCTCTGCATACTCACCAAAACTTGATATTGTCTTTTTTTTTAAAAAGTCATTTTGATTGATATGTTGTGATTTTAATTTGTATTTCTTAATATTTTATGATATTAAATATTTTTTAAAATATATTTTCATGTGTAAGTTACCATCTGTTTATTATCTTTGGTGAAGTGTCTTCAGGTCATTCACCCATTTTCTAATGTTATTTTACTATGAATTTGAGAGTTGAGAGAATTCTTAAATACATTTTAGATACCAATTCTTTACTGGTTAGAAATTTATAAGCACTTTCTCTGTCTGCAGTTTGTCTTTTTATCTTCTTCACATGTATTCTCACAGAGCAAAACATTTTTAAATTTTTGATGAGGTCTAATTTATCAATTCTTTCTTTTATGGTTCTTGCTTTTTTGGGTCAAATATAAGAATTCATTGCCTAGATCTCGGTTCTAAAATATTGTCCTACAGGGGAGAGTGTGGGAGGGGGAGAAGTTGTCTTATATTTTTTCCGATTCCTATTGTGTCAACTTGTTTTATGAGGAATGAAAGATAAGGCCAGTTGGTTTCCCACCCCACCCCCCAAAGCTTTCCTTCTCTTGGAGGCTACCAGCAATTAAGGCAGCTGTTCCAAAAGAGGAACTAGTCAAGGACACACATCAGATTCTACCCTGAAGATTCTGATTTGAGGATCTAGAATGAAACTGGCCTCTCTCTGCCTGTTAATGTAGGAATCTGCTGTCACCTTTTGCTCATACCCAATCCAGAAAAGTCTGATCTACAAGCAGTCTACTTCATTTAGATCAGCAGCAGGAGAAGCTGAGTGGGGGAGAGTCTCTGGGGGCAGAGACCAGGCACAAAGGAAAGATGAAAAGTCTTAGGAAAGATTCCTCTTGAGGTCTAGAGAGATGGTCTTTCTCTGCCAGGGAATGGGACATGGTTCTCTGACCTTAGCTGGCTGAGGTGAAATGCTGAGGTGAACACCCTCTTGCAATAATTCAGTCAAGAGTGGAAAGTGACTTGGAACAAAGGAAGCCATGTCTATGCTGTGAAGAGGTCCCATCCTGGATCTGTATTAAAGAAAGTATCAACAGAATGTCCTGACACTGGATGTAGGGCGCAAAAGAAAAAGAATCAAGGTGTTTGGCAGGATCTAGCTGTCATGACCTAAGCTGAGAGAAGCTGTAAGAAGGGGAAGTTTGGGGAATGACCCAAAACTCAGTCATGATTTTGGTGGCATCTTTCAGACATTTACATGGAGATATGGAGTTGGTAGTTAACTACTGAGTGCAGAGTTCAGGAGAGAGACTGATCTCGAGACAAAAATGTTATTTTCACCAGGCATGGTGGCATGCATCTTTAACTCCAGGCTCAGGAGGCCAAGACTAGGAATCGCTTGAGTCCACGGATTCGAGACTACCCCAGGCAACATAGCGAGACCTAGTCTCAAAAAAAAAAAAAAAGAAAGAAAAGAAAATTTTATGTTCTAGGTGGTATTTGGGGCTAAGAGCATGGATTTCTGACGAGGTAGGCAGAGAAGAAAACTGAAGCCTAGTCCTGGGAGATCTAGAATTAAAGGATCCATTGTGAAATTTGGACCCCATGGCAGGGTGTCCTGGAAACTGCTTTAGTCCCTTCCTTTTTCAACCACTAGTTCCAGAGGCTTCTGGTTCGAGGGCAAGTGCTAGGATGAGATTCCCAGTAGTGAGGCATTGGTTTTTTTTTTTTAATCTGCCCTTTTTTTTTTTTTTTGAGACTAGGTCTTGCTATTTTTGCCCGTGGAACCACAGGCTCTCGTTGCTCAGAGTACCACGGACTCAAGCAATCCGCAGCCTCAGCTCCCCAGGTAGCTGGGACTGCGGGCGTGCGCCACCACACCCAGCTATTTTTTTTGGAACTAGGTCTCACTACGGGCCCCAGGCGGGACTCAAACCGCGATCCCTAGCCCCGGCCACTTCATAGGCTGAAGCTTACAGGCACGAGTCACCGTGCCCAGCTAATCTGCCCTTTCAAGGGGTTGGCAGTTTAGCAGTTTAGGGACAGTAGGCCTGGCAGCTTCCCTCTAGTATGAAGCCTGTGCTACTATCCTGACAGCAGATAAACATCATTTTCCCTCATTTACCCCCTTTCTCACTGTCTTTCAAGGAACCAACACAACACTTCTTCTCTAAGCACGACAACCGCACATCCTTCGACAAAGTGAGTGCTGGAGAGGAGAGTGGGTAAGCCCCAGCCAGGTGGAAGTTGAGGTAGCAAGGAGGGGATAAGACATTCCAGGGAGGACAGACTTATGTAGAATTCTATCTTCCTGACAACCTCGCTCCTCTAGGAAGCAGCCCATTCCCCCAGTGGCAGCTCTGCTTTGGTGTCTTCCTCTAGATTACCTGACCGTGCGCTAATACTCTAAGAGCTCTTGATTTCTGGCTGAGAAGGCAGGCTAGGGAACAAGCCAGGCTTAGGTTTAGGAGGGGCCCAAGCAAGTCCTGGTGGCAAGACTGTGGGCCAAGGGCCCATACCGTTGAGAAGGGTCCCTACTGCCTGCTGCAGGGAATCGGAAAGCGGAAAGACCTGGAGCGCCTGTGGCAGCAGCATACCTTTCTGCGCTGGGGGCCTTGTGAGCTGGAGTTGCACCAGCAGCGACCCCTTAAGTCCTCCTATCAGAACAATTTCCGATCAGGACCAGGACTCGGTGACTTCCCCCAGCGCCTTGTCCACTTTATGCAGCTCCAGCCTTCCCACGCCAGAACCACCTACCAGCAGAACTTCTGCCAGCCATCCCGAGGTGGCCATTGTGGCAGGGCCAACATGGGACCCCTGGCTCCAGTCACCTACACGCTGCCTGACCTCCCAGGGATCCCAAGACCCAAGCTACTGCAGCACTACCTTCATGCTGGGGTCTCCGAGTGTCTAAACTGGTCGAAAGCATTAAACTAGAATGACTGACACAGAGGCCTGTCTGTACTTGCCACTTAAGAGGTCTGAGGCTGGAAAGCAGAGGGTATTGCCAGGCCCTGCAATTGGCTTCTATGGTGTTGGTGTGCTGGGCCCTACAGGCTCTGCCACTGAATAAGAAGGGTTAAGGCGGCGCGTGTTTGTAAGTGACAGCTTATGGAGTCGTGGCAGGGTCTGGGGATCACAGTTCGAGTCCCGCTCGGGGCAGCACAGCAAGACCGAGTCCCCAAAAATAGCTGGGCATGGTGGCGTGCGCCTGTAGTCCTAGCTACCTGGGAAACTGAGGCTGGGGATTGCTTGAGTCCGTGGTACCATGGGCAATGTGAGCCTGCAGTTCCATGGGCAAAAATAGCTCAACCTAGTCTAAAAAAAAAAAAAAAGGTCATACTAGAACCCCAATTTGTTCTGCAGCAACCCCACCTGTGATTCCCCGCACTCAATACAGCTGTAGAGAAAAATGAGTCAGTAAGGCCATTCTAGTGGTCAGCAAAGGCAGGCTGGGGAAGCAAGGGTCAGCAGCCTTGCTTCTCTGGGAGGCCCCTACCCTGAGGGGGTCTAGTAGGTAGCCATACAGCCCTGCCTAAAAGACAACTTCCCCACAATAGGGACAAAGGGTGGCTGCCCTGATCATTCTCCTGTTTGGCCACCGTCCCTATGGAGGTGAGCATAGCCTTCCTTTGAGGAAAAGTTGGGTGACATGAACCTGGAGGTCATCCTACCCATGACATTTTGTTGTGGCTTTCTGAGCTCTTCTCTAGTGATCCTGTGTGTGCCCCCTAACACCCAGGACAGTAGAGGGAACTAACTCACCCTATGCAACCAAAAGTAGCATTAGAACATTTTAGGAGCAGGGGCCGGACTCAAGAGGCTCCTTTTGGAATCTCTTGCTAAGACACCCCTAAAGGACCAGAGGCAGCAGGGGCAACACAGTTGTCCATACCAGGGGCCACACATCAGGTATTAGCAGCACTTTTACTTCCACATCTGAACTCCCTGGGTCCTCACAACAGCCCTGTGAGGTAGGTAGGGCAGGAAGGTTTCAGAGATCCCCATTTACAGATGAGGATGCTGAGGCACAGAGAGGTGAAATGACTTGCCCAAGGTCACACAGCCAGTAATGTAAAGGGCTTAAAGCCAACATTCCTCTGACCTTTTTGATATCCCTGTATCCATGCTTTTGGTCCTCTACCCTCTCTGAACTCATCTAGGTCCACAGGGGCCTTCAAGGTAGGCTGCTGACAGCGGGGATTTTTAAGTTCTACCCTGAAATACCTAGGGTGAGCCTAGTCAACTCCAGGTAGGCACTGACCCTATGGGACAGAAAGCCAGCTCTCCCCTCTTACTACTTTGCAGTTGGACAGAGAGCTCAGTAGGTTCCAGAGCAAGAGTGGAGCTAGGCATGGTCCATAATGAATGGGTGTAAAGGTGGGTGTAAGCATATATGTGTCTTGCACTAAAGACAAAGGTCCCCTCAAGTCTCCAAAGCAGTGTTTCCAGTGCCTGCTCCAGTGGCTCCATCATCCTAGAGAGCCACAGTGAGCTTTGTCAGCAGCAAAAGCATGTATATCTGCCTCTGGCACTGAGCTGCTCCAGTAGACAGGTTGCATTAGGCATTCAGACCCCATCACGAAGACACAGTGCCTCCACAGCTTGGCTGGGACCCTGGGCCACACCTCCAATGACAAACAGCCGGGGCCCAGCTTGCAGACTGGAACAGGAGCAGCGGGCTGTGGGCATGGTAGGCAGTGCCTCCCAGCGCCGCCGCGCAAGGTTGAAGCCCTCCACAGAGCCCAGAGGGCACGGCTGGTTTCCTGTAAGGAGACAAGATTGTAAAGAGCACAGGTTGTAGAGGGGTTCCCTTCTTTTGCTCCCTGAACCCAGAAGATGACCCAGTAGGTATCACTCCAGGATAGGCTATTAATGCCTTGCTACTCGTTGCCCCCAAATGAATAACAAATTATTCATTTGTTTCTTTTTTTCACTCTCCCCTTGTTTATTGATTTTATCTATCTATCTATCTATCTATCTATCTATCTATCTATCTATCTATCTATCTATCTATCTATCTATCTATCTATACACATATATATTTCACATCCTTGTAAACCCCAAAGTTCCCCCATCACCACGTCACCCCATTTGTTTCTGTATTCATATTCATCCATTCTTATTCATATGTCTGTGTCCATCCCATTGGTCATTTGCCCTCTTTCTGTCTCCTAGGCTCATGCTAGTACAGAGCCCTCAGTCAAGTGCTGAGAGATCACCCCAAGAGTTGAGCCATACAGACTATACCCACTTGCTTCACAGACTAGAAAGCCTATTGCCCTTAGAGTGCCTAGAGAAGGTAGAAGGTAATGCTTGTGCTGGAACTACTCCTTGTCTTGCCCCTCCCCATTTCTAGCCCCCCAATAGACTCACCAAGACCCCCAATAGCCACGATGTGGCCCCCAAGGGAGCCAACCACAAAATCGGCCCTCTTATCCCTCATGCGCAGACTGCGGGGCAGTTTGGTCCAGGACCCTGCAGAAAAAAGGAAGGATAGATCTAGCTCCCATATACACTGAACCCTTTATTCCATGGAGAGTGAGAAGACAGCTCAAGCCAGTGATGGCTTACCATGCTCCAGGTCGAACATCTCCACAGTGTTGACAAAGTGTGGGCGGGAATAGAAGTTGTGGGGTCCAGGCTGCTGCAGGCCACCCAGGCTAAAGACGCTGCCTTCAGCCATGGCACAGCCAGCAAAGGCCCGGCGGCTAGGCAGACTTGGGTGCCGGGTCCAGGTACGGGCCTCTAGGTCAAAGGCCTCAAAAGCAGTCACAGGGAGCTTGCCCTGGCGACCTCCTGCCAACAGAATTGGGGTACTAAGGAAGGTTACTCCTTCACCAGGCTGCTTAGCTTTCACCACCACCAGTCCCCTGACTCCCCCACATCATAGCCCTAGCCAAGTATGCCTAGATATACACATGACAGTATGGCCTACCCACCCACAGACCCTCAGGCACTGGGGCATGATTTCCCAGCCCCAGCAGCAGCATCAGAGATCAGAGCCTCTGAGCAAGTGTGCTTCCCCCAACAAAACTGCTCTTCTCACACCAGACTAAGATTGATCCCAGCCAACCTATGGGGATATAGATTTTCAGATAGACACACACACACACGTGCACCCATGGACATGCAAGAAAATATGGACAGTTTCAAGCCTTCCCCACATTCCCCAGCCCTTACCCAAGACATAGATCTTGTTCCCATGCAGGAAGGTAGAGGCCCCGTAGCAAGGTGTAGGCATGGAAGGTAGTGAAAGCCAGCAGTCTCGGCGGGGCTCATACACTCGTACCTGGGCCTGGGGAGCTGTGTCAGGGCCCATTCCCCCCAGAGCATATACCATGCCATCTGCATAGAAAAGAATAGTTCAAACTGTATACCAGCCTGGTCAGGACATCTCACTTTAATAGTTGCCCTGGTAAGCTCTGGAGGTGACTGAAGGCTCATGTTTGTGATCCTTCCCAGCAGCAGAAACCCTGCTGCTATGCTAGAGTGGGGGCTGGGAGAGTTTGGATTCCCGCTCTGGCCAGGGGCCCTCCAAGTGAAGAACAGGAGGGAGCTGATCTAATTATAACCCATCTCTGTCTCCCTGGAGACGCTATGGCAACCAAGTCTGGCATCCAAGCAGACCGGTGGTCAGACCTGGAGGCCACAAGGTGGGGGATCCCTTAGGGGAGGGGCAGTAAAAGATGGTTTAAATCAAGGTTGGGGCCTAACTTAATCTGCTCAGCATGGATCTCAGATAAGGGAGGGAGGTCTCTGGGGCTGGGGCTGGGGAACACATAGAGGAAAGAAGGGGTGTGAGGGGGTTAGGAGAGGGACTTGGACCTGCAGGATGGGGATACTAGTCACAAGCCTTCAATCCAGAAGCCCTTTCAGCACCTCTACTCCCCACCCTCTTACTAGAGTGGATTCTTGTTAAAACCCTTGAGGACCAGTTGGGGGCATGGCTGGGGGTCCTGGGGAGTTGGGACCAGTCAGCTGGAGGCATCCATGGCAACTGTCCCTAGACCAGTTTGGCCTTTGTCCATCACAGGCTCCCTGGTATGTAGGAGGGGGCTGGAGGGCCAGGGGAATCTACGCACTTGCTGGGCTCTGAGCCAAGGCTCAGCTCACCTCCCCTTCCCCCAGACTATTTATAACCCTGGGAGTCATTGGGCCACCCTTCTTGTCTCTTAGGAGAAATGGGACAGGGAGGTGCCAGCCTAGGATCTGCCTTCCACCTCACAGCCAAAAGAGACAGTTAAGGCTGTTGAAAGCCTCTAACTCAGAGATAGGTAGGGGATGAGACAAGGGGCTAAGAAATGTCCAGGACATCCAAGCAAAAATTACAGATCTTGTCCACTATGTGAGACTAAGGGGCCAAGTAAGGAGAAAATGGAGGGTACTGGGGTATTGGAGGGACCTTCCTTGGGAGGCCACTCACCTCTCTCCACAGTTGCAACCCCCATGGCTGCCTGAGGGAGGGTAGCCCGACGCTCCCAGCGGCCCTCGTCAGCCAGGAAGGCCTCCACAGCAGCTACTGGGCTCTGGCCCTCATCCACACCACCCACTACAAGCACCTGCTTGCCCAGTACCACAGCAGCTGCACCAGCGCGGGCAGTGGGCAGAGGCGCCAGTGCCAGCCATGTGTGGGAGGCCATGTCCAGTGTCTCGGCAGTGTCCAGGGGCAGTCCAGCCCGGCCACAGCCTCCCAACACCAGCAGGTGCCCATCTTGGTATGCCACTGTGCCATATACCCGGCAAGTGGGCATGGGTGGGAACACCTGCCAAGCAAAGGCCCGGCCGCCTCCTGCAGCCATGGTGTTCACCTCCAGTGACAGGTCATACTCTCTTCTCAGTATGCACCCTCATACTGAGGGGTGTGGTGTGGTCTCATCTTGACTTTATCAGGGTCTGACCAGTCCAGGGACCTTGCGTTCACCTGGAGGAGAAAGGGAAAAAAAGGGTCAGGGCCACTGACCAGCCTCTCGGGGAAATGAAAAGCAGTCTGTCACTAAGGAAGAGGTGGACCAAAGTCACTAGTGGGAAAAGCAGGGGAGGATCCACTCCTGTTGGAAAACACACCATTGTGGGGGTCTTCCAGGAGTGGGAAAGAGTGCAGACTCCCAGATACTTAGGCAACTTTCCCCCCTTCCAATAGGACATGAGGGATTTTCCTCCCACCCTCTGCCCTTAGCTAGGAGCTACCCAGTCAAATCTGGATCTAGGTAGAAGGTAAAGTTACTAGGATAGTATTCTCCACCCTAGCCTCCTTTCTTTCTCTTCAACAGCCCTGACCAGGTGCTCTGTAATAGCAAAGTCCTCTTCTACCCTGCCTTTGACTGGCTTCCAGTATGTTCAGGGTAGCATCAGGGGCTCCCATCTGCTACCAGGGATCAGACACTAAGGTATCCTTACAACCCCTTTGGGGGTCATTCCATAGAACTTATCTATGGAATGACCAGCAAAAGATTAAGATCTGGGCATTTAGGACTAGAAGGGGAGGGAATAAAAGGGAATGGACCCTCAGGAGTTTAGCCATGCCAGGTCCTCAAAGATCAGCCTCCATGATGTCCAGAAGGAGGAAAGATTTGGGGATCCCAGAGCACAGGACTATATGGTGCCAGAGTCCAGGGTGTTTCCAGGAGGCTTGGCCAGCTGATTTCTGAGCCTCCTCACAGTATATTCCCAAGTTCTCCTTTCCCGAGAGGGCCACACCACTGGGACCCCTGGAGCAAGGGCCTCCTGGCCCCAAACTTCCAGCTCAGGGGAGGGAGGAGCGGATCCGGGTGAGTGAGCTTGGGGTTCTATATCCCACGCCCCAAACTTCCCCTGAGCTCGGCTCCCGCGGGACTCACCAGCCAGGGCTCCGGCGCCGCCAGGCACGGGGTCCGCCGTTCAGGCTCCGCAGGTACGGGTTTTGGCTGGGACTGAGGCCGGCTCCGGCAGGGCTTCGGCTAGATTCTGGCGCGGGGCGGGGCTGGACGGGGTCCGCCCCTCGTCCCCCCTCTCCTCCTCCCGCTCTCGGCTCTGTGAAACCTCCCCCCACACCCTCCTCCTCACCGCCCTTAGCCTTAACCCTGCACCTGCCGTGGCCGGAGCAGGGCGCACAGACCCATCGTCACATGCAAACGGGTGGACAGACAGACATGTGAATCCCTGGATCGGGTCCGACCTCGGGCGGGGGCAGAACTGAGGCAGCGGTTCGCAGCACAGCACGTGTGTCATGGGGGTGGGGGCGCTATGTGCTGGATCCAGTCTGGGAGAAACGGGTAAGTGCGGCGGCCCAGCAGAACCTGCGGGCTCTAGGGGTGGACGGTCGCCTACCGGGTCTGAGCGCTGAGGAACTAACAACCGGCTTCGCGGCGGCGCCCCCTAGAGGCCACTTTGGGGCCTGAGAGTCTGCTAGGGCTGGTCGGTTAGGGCCATTCCTCAAGCACAGAGCATGGCACAGAACAGGTCCGAAGGTGCACACTGCGACTAGCAAGACGTGGAGGAGCAGGCATTGCTAACCGCAGCGCTTTATAGGCCCTTAAACAAACCTAGATAGGGTTTTTGTGGGAGAAGGTAGCTCTGAGCAGAGAATGAGCTTGAAGAGTCAGAGGCCTAAGGACTTCCAAAGGAGGGCATTCTTGCCTCATTCTGTAGTGTCTGAGGTCTGGGTTGCTCTGGGGTCCAAGACAATTGTGACTATCCAGTCTTCTGGGCTCTGGGTTTGTCTGTAGCCAACTCGGGGGTCAAGAACAAGCTGATGTGACCGAGGCTCACGTACCTCAGATCCAAATCCTGGTTAGAGTATTGGCTAAGTCCACGAACTAGGGGCCTGTTTACACAAGTTAGTGGTCACCGTTGAAAAGAGGGCCTTGTGATTATTCGTACTTGCTATTACTTTGCCCCTCTGTCATGGGTAGTATCTGTCTCACTTTTCCCGGAAACCCACCCAGAGACAAAAAAATCACATGTATATAGTTAATGTGGCAATTGAGGACCAGCTAGGAAACACCAGCAGGAGAAGTAAAGAGACAGGGAAAGCAGTCAGTAATGGGTGTATCATCAGGCTACTACTGTGGGAAACTGAGGTCAAATCCTGGTGTGGACTTTGGAAGGTAGTATAGCAAATGGACTTCACATCACCTGCCCCATCATCACCATCCCCTTTCTTGCACACAAAACAAGGTTGCTTCGGTACTAAACCTCATCAGTCATGGGCTAAGGGCTGCTTGGAGGCAGTTCCCTGGCTTGGCTTTACTTCTGGGCTGCACAGTGTGGGCAGAACTTTTTGCATGACTAGAGTTCAGTGCCTTTCAAGGGCTGGCAGTTGAAGTGGAACACCTGCCTGGAGATGGTAGTACAGATCCTGGCAGGTTCCTCCTACTCCACTTCACCCCTTACTTGTTCCTTACTTGGGACACTGGAACTATCCCCCAGAGAATGTTCACATTGCTCTGCAGACCTCCTCACATTTCTCGTTATTCCTTTTCCAAGTGCCCTCCTATCTCTTTTCTAGCACCCTTTAGATACCTTTCAGCACTCCAAATTCCTCCAGCCCTCCTTTTCCCCCTCCAGTCAAACTCTTGAAACCATCTGCTCTCACTGGTTCCACTGCTTCCTTATGTCTGCTGCCACTACTCTCCCAAAATTGTTCTTGCCAAAGTAATCACAGAACATCATAGAGATTAATTAAGGGGGTCCCCTGTGTTTTTTTTATCTCAAGTGAAATTTTGCTGACATTTTCAGTTTCATTTCTTGTGACCTTGTGTTTTCTTGCCTTTTGGAGTTTTTTAAAGGCCCTGATTCCTCTCCTTCCCTAGGAAGTGGATACTCAAGACCTAGCCCTGGGTTTTCTTCCTGGCATGAAGACTCTCTCTTGGGGTTATCACTCCCACTTACACCTAGAATTCAGCACAATTGGGGTCTGGGAACACAGAGCACCATGGTGGGATTTCCTGGTTGCAACCCCTGGGATCCTGGCCCTTTGAACTCTGCCCTTCTTTTTCTCCACTGAGACAAGAGGCTAGAAGCACTGCCCCAGAAGAGCAGGAGGGTTTTTATTTCCTGATGGCTATGCTTGAAGGCACTGAGGTCCTACCACCAAAGCTCTGGGAAGCTCAGCAGTACTAGATGAGGCCTACAGTGGGGTGGGTGTTTCTCTTCGGGAGTGCCCAGAATCCTCTGTATAGATATGGGTAGCCATCTTTGTGTAATTGTCCATAGGTTTCTACCTGCCCCCAGCTACCTAATTTGACATCATTGCATATGTCAGGCTCCAAGAGTTATGGCAGTATTTCTGTCTCCTACTTGAGGATTTGACTCAAAGGCAAATGCCCCATGAAACCAGTGCTCTCATGATGCCTCCTGATCTGTATTTGGTAGTCCCTGACCTGTATTTGGTAGTTCCTGACCAAGAAGTGTTTTTGGTCAGAGCTACGGATGCTATCCCAACCCCACTAACACCTCATTTTTCTCATTCGGTGCTGTTTGACCAGTACGTGGAAAGACTGAGATCCCAATCTTCTAGACAAAAGGACAGGAATTCTAGATAGAGTTAACACTGGAGGCAGGGCTTTCTACATTGAGGGGACTGACACTAGACCAGGGTACACCTACTGCACCCATGTACACCTTCCTGGGCAATTACACTTATCCCTCACTGATATAATCATATGTATGCATCTGTCCCAGGTGCTAACTATTCTAGAGGACAAAAGAAAAAGAGGAGTGGTCCCCAGCCTAGTTGTTGCCTGGAATTGTTTTGCAGGCTTCAGGCATCAGGCCCTGTTTTGTTCACAAGAATGAGACCCACAGCATGTATATGAGAGACTGGTATATGTGTACAAGTGCTACTACATATAAGCCCAAAGCTGGACATGTTCAACCTGAGGGCCCCAGTATATCAACAGCAGAGGAGGGTGTTTTGGATCTTCTCAGGAATCCCTTAGTAGTTCCTCTCATATGTCACAGCATGATGAGGACCCTCACTGAGGGTTTCAGTAGAGTCCCTAATCCATTTCTAACCAGGCTCCTCTACAGTTCTGTTAGGACTGTATTTGAGAGCCACACTGCACCTCACATGTCAACATAGGTCCAGATAGGACCCGGGCAAGCTATGTGGCCACCACCTCCAGGAAGCCCTCCTTGGTAGCCACCTGCCCCGCCCCCAGACTTTGTTCGGAACGGGGGTCTCCGGGGGTCAAGGGTCATTAGGACGGTCCAAGTCCCGGAAGCGGAAGCTCAGCACACTTCCGGTGCGCAGCGGGGCGGCCATGTTGGAGCAGCGGAGGCGGCGCAGAGGCGCGTCCTGGGTCCCCGCGGCGGCGCCGGTAGGTTGGGGCCATGGGCCTAGCCGCGCCGTGGAGGGGCCGTCCGCGAAGCGGCAGGGTGGATGGGCCGAGCGACTGGCTCTTCCCGGACTCGCGCCTTCCGCCGGCCCGGCCGAAACCCCCATCCCCACCCCCATCCGGTGCCCAGCGACCCCACCCTGGGGCTACTCGTCCTGGTCGGGCTTAACAACGCCTGCCCCGTGCATTTAGCTTCTTTCAGCCCGAGCGCCTATGCGCCGCTCGGGATCTAGGGAGCCGTACTCCCAGCCCGAAGGCCTTGAGATGCCCCCACCCCGGGTTCACTTGGACGGGGCCTTTCCCGTCCCTCTCTTTCATCAACTTCCCCTACCAGTTCCCGGGGGCACGAGACAAGAAGGGAAGTCGGGGCCTGGGCAGCAACCTCTGTTTCCGGAGCTTCTTGGAAAGCCTTGAAGACCCCTCCTATGGGTCCAGACAGACTTGGGCGGAAGAGCCCTCATTTCACCCCCAGTATTTGTGCCTGAGAAAAACAGACTCCTTCTGCGTTCTACCGTACACAGCCGTGGGAACTACACCCCCGGCCAAAAAAAAAAAAAAAATGATAACAATAAAAAAAAAAAAAGCTAAAGTCATGTGCAAGGCTTGTGCTTGGACAATGGCCTCTGGGGAGGGGAAGTGCCTGAGACACCTGAGGAGCCAAGAATGTTTTCATGGAATCCCAGGGCACTTCCTCCAGGGGATCTTGAAAACTTGTTTTGCCCCATAGGGTTATAGAAAGAAGCTGCACAGAAGCACCTCCTGGCCCCAGGGATCTACCTGATCCCAGCTGATCTTTTAATGCTCTAGTGCAGCTGAGAGACTACCTCTCCAGGCCCTTGGGTCCTAAGTGCTGGGTTGGGCCTTAGACATTAGTGTGATTGACAGCCACAGCTTTAGAGAGGCCTGGGACAACTTGTGTTGCCTGACAGCTCTATTTGGGCTGTACCACTGTCTGTGACACTCCACATCCTGCTTGGGACAGCTCAGATTTCTAGTGTCCAATTTATTAACCATCCTACTTGGAGTCTTTGGCTCCCTCTGTCAGAACTTGGACTCTCGGTCTGGCTGCCTTATTGCCTAAAGAGGTGTCATTCATATCTGCGACTCATCTGTTTAGTTTCTGTTGAAGGAAAGTCTAACTCTCCCTGGGCTTCATCTCCATGACTCTAGTGCTGGGAATTAGACCTACAAATAGCCTGTTTGGGAACTCTGAAAGCAGAACTTCGGGTAGATTGGAAATTGACCCCTAGGGCTGAGAACTGGAAGAAGAGATGGACATGAACTTGGATTTAAGTCTGGACCCAAAGGCCAACATTCAAGGCTGAGGTTCCTCTACTTTCACCTGTTATTCCTTTTTGACCTCTCAACCTTCCCCCAGATTCCAGTCACATGAAGTATGTTTTCCTCTTTCTTCAGAGCCATTGCATAGGCTCTTTTCCCTTTTGTTCCATGTTCATCTATCATCACTCCTCACAGCTAAGGGTGACTTCTCAGGAATCTGACCCATTGGCACTCTCCATGAATTGGGTGCCACTCTCAAGAATCTTGGTGGTATCTGTCTTACACACTGTTCAGGGCTCCTGAGGACAGATATTTGCCTCAGGGGTGAGTCTAATACTGGGTTTCTGGCTTCAGGAAATAGTCTTGAATTAAAATGGGCCCACCATGCCAGTCTTTCTGGGGACCCAACAACAGGTTGGATGGCTCTGCTGAACTTGTAGGTATATCTCCTAAAGAAACTTGCCTCTGGCCGGGCATGGTGGCGCATGCCTGTAAGTGGCAGCCTGGGAAGCCATAGCTGGGGCCAGGGATCGCGGTTCGAGTCCCGCAGGGGGCATGTAGTGAGACCTAGTTCCAAAAAATATAGCTGGGCGTGGTGGCGCATGCCTGTAATCCCAGCTACCTGGGAAACTGAGGCTGGGGATTGCTTGAGTCTGGTACCCCGGGCAACGTGAGCCTGTGCTTCCACAGGCAAAAATAGCGAGACCTAGTCTCCAAAAAAAAAGAAAGAAACTTGCCTCTGACCCATTGGTGAGTCCTCCACCAATGTGCTAGTTCAGGAGTCCAAGGTTTTGCTCCAGGAAGTGACTTGCTCTGTTCCTGTGGAGAATTCAGACCCTGATTGATCTACCTACCTGCTTTGGTCCATATCTTGGTGCCATTTTTATTTACTCTCTTCCTCTTGCCTTGGAGGTGCTGAGCGCTGGTTTGCAGATACCCAGGCAGATCTGCAGTGCCTAATGCCATGAGCGTGGTGGTGCAGCATGTGGAGGAGAAAGCTGTGCACTCCTGGTCACGGATCTCCACAGCAGGGAAGAAGGCCTTGGAGGAGGCACTGCTTGTCTTTAACCCCATGAGCCAGGATCTCAGTGCCACAGAGGCCCAGCTTGTGGCCTTCCTGCAGGGTCTGCGGGATGATGGCTTCCAACCTACCATTCTACGCAGTGGTGATGTCTATGGCTATAGCTCATGTACAGCCAATCCCCCAAGTCAGACAAAGCTGCAAGCTCGTGCCCCTACCCCAGCTACCACTTCACCTCCAGCCAGTACTCCCCGAACTGCAGTACGACTGCCTGCTAGCCGGGCCACTTTGCTTCCCATGCCATTGTCTGGCAGACTGGCCAAAGCATCCACGCCAACCCTCACCAAGCATGCTACCACCAACTTGCTACTGAACTCTCTGAAGCAGTCAAGTGCCAGCCGTGCCCGGGGTGCGGCAGTGGGCTTTCCCGCCCGCCTTTATCCAGGTGTCTACCCTGCCATGCGACTCTCTGTTGTTCTTGAGGCCCTGGTTCCACTCAAGACTCCTATGCCCTGCTTGGATGCCAAGCACAAGGCACTGCAACTTTCGCTTGCAGAGTCCCCCCTCAAGCTGAAGAAAGGTGCAGGGAAGAGATCAGGGAACCCCCACCCCAAGACTCCTAGAAAAGCCACCAGCAAAGGCCCCAAGTGTCCGTCTCGTAGAGGCCCCAGGGCTGGGCCCCGACAAGGCACTGGGCCTCAGAACAAAACCCACAAAGCCACTGGGTCTCTCAGTGGCCAACAATTGAAAGTTCGCTCTGCCCTGGGCACCAAAACAACCCAGGCCAAGGCAGCTCGAACACGGGCCAAAGCTTCCCGTGCCCAGACCAAGGTGGCTCGAACACAGACCAAAGCTGCCAAGGCCCGCGCAAAAGCCAAGGTAGCACGGATTAAGGCCAAAGCCAAGGCAGCACGGATCAAGGCCAAGGCCATGCGGGCTAAGGCCAAGGCAGTACGTGCCAAGGCCAAAGCTAAGGCAGTACGCACCAAGGCCAAGAATGCTTGGACCCAGCCCAGGGGTAGGGGCAGGCCAAAAGGGTCCGTTCAGGCCAGGACTGCAAGGAAGGGCCAAAAAAGCCACCCTGAGACTGTGGGGCAGAAGAGGAAAAGGACTGAGGAAGCAAAGGATCTTCCTCCCCTGAAGAGAACACGACGAGGACCTCGATCTCCTAAGGCAAGGCTAGGGCCCGGAACAGCAAAGTTGCTGAAATTCCGGGCTATCAAGGTGGACAGGCGGTTCTCAGATGATGAGGTGCGGCAGCGAGCTCAAAGGATCCTCCACGTGAACTTGTCCCCTATAATACGGCTCCAGCCATTGTCACCATGCTCAGCACCATGATTCCATCCCATGGTTTGGGGAAACAGCCCAACTGTCTGACCAGTGGCAGTGTGCACTGCCCATGGACTCCACAACCCCAAGGACTCCTGGTACCTCTCTTGGTCCCTGGCAATCACTGGTCTCCTATAAGAGACTGGAGGACATGGGGTGGGGTGGGTGGGCGGGAAGGGTGTTCTGGCGCGATGCACTGTGAAGTTGTATGTCCACTGTTCCATCTATCACGTTTTTTACCTTTCCACCTTCAGTCTCCCTGCCCACCCTTCAGGGTCTTTTGTGTGTGTGTGACTGTGCAAGGACAGGCAGAGCCACTCTGAGGTGGGACCACTCCCCTTGGGGCTGACCTGGCTGGTTATCCAGTTAGGCCCTATGCTGGAGTACAATAGTTGGCTCTGTGGGAAACCTTGCTGCCAGCAGGTTTTTAGGTCAGGAGGTGGGGGGAGTTTGTGGGGCTGCTCCCCAAGGGCAGAGCAGACTGTCTGGCCTTGTCTCCCAGCCTGCTCTGGCTGAACCTTAGGGCTTTACCTGGGTTCAGCAGGACCAGGCCCAAATTAACTGAGGTACCTCTGCTCTTCCAGGAGAGAGTGACTAGCTTCAACTTCCCCAGTTGGTGGCAAGTGGTACAGGCTGAATCAGATCAGGGTTCTGGGTTGTAGGATCACAGCATCTTCCCTCACTGACAATGAAATATTTACCTTGGATAGGTGAGATACTACTTTAGCTAAACCAGTTTCTGTAACTGCCTTGCTCTATCGGCAGTACGTTGTGCCTGGAATAGAGTTCCAATTACTTTGTTCCCAAGTCCAGCCTCACCTTCCCTCCCAATAGGCCTGTATGTTTTAGGCAGTATCTGATTTTCCTGCCTTG
Organism: Uropsilus gracilis; assembly: GCA_004024945.1. Taxonomy (NCBI): domain Eukaryota; kingdom Metazoa; phylum Chordata; class Mammalia; order Eulipotyphla; family Talpidae; genus Uropsilus; species Uropsilus gracilis. Next base: position 9,246 of record PVHY01018912.1, on the reverse strand, counting down.
GGCCCTACACAAAACTAGTTGCCCACCCATCTGCTAGTTCTTCGCTGGCCATCCAGCCTTGACTGGCAGTGGCTGGTACTGGCAGGGAGGGGGACACATTCCCCAGAAGCTCCTAGAGACGAACAGCCTCTCCGGGCTCTTGTTGGGAGCTTGATTTAAGTGAAAATTGGAATTGTCTGTGGACTGGTCTGAACCCTGGCCCCACTAACTCCAGTTGCATTAGATGGCGGACATGTAGAGATGCTCTCCTGCTTCTCGATACCCGCTCTCTACTACATTTGGTGACGGCCATTAAAATTCCCTGGGTGCGGTCTCCCCAAACTGAGTCGACTCCCTTGCACCAAACTGCACTGTGATTACACAGCCCTCGGTGCTCCTTGCTCTGGCAGCCCTGCTTTCTTCTAACATGTGAGTATGAAGAGTGACCGGAGGGCCATACAACTCAACAACCATCCAGCTTAGGGCCCACTCTAAGGTCTGATTGCTGCTCTCTCAGGCCTGATTCCTGCTCCCACCACTCAGGATCGCTAGGCCCTCTTCTTCCACTTCTGCTGCTGCTGCCACAGATGGGTAAGGGGTTTTGCTCTTTCACTGAGAGCCAGCCACAGCAGAAGAAATCTTAGCCTCCCTCCTGAGTGGGTAAGGTGGGGGGAGTTTAGCATTTCAACTCAGACCCTGCCCCTCATAGTCCAAGCTCCCAGAACAAATGTCCTGGAGGTGCCGGATGTACTTTCCCCACTTGGCTGCTCAGGTGGCAGCTGCTACCCACCCACTGGCAACCTGATTGTTGGCCTGATCCAGAACCTACGAATTTCATCAACCTGTGGCCTCCATGGTCCTGAGCCCTACTGCCTTGTCCGTCATCTTCAGGTGGGGAGAAGGGGGAGGACTTGAGATGGTGTACTGGGTTTTCCTGGGAAGATTCAGCTGTGTAGGGATTTGGGCCGTTGTTGAGAGCTGGAGGAAGAGAATCGTTCCTTGTTACTGAGGAAGGAGGGTAGCAGTCATAGACCTTGTGCTCAAGACACTTTTCTTGGCCTGTCCCCCAGGACTCTGAGAATTGTTTCTTCTGTGACTCTCAGGACCAGGAGGTCATGGTATTGAGAATGCGATCCCCCAGAGTGGTCATGGCAGCAACAAGACCTGGTGGCAAGCAGAGAGTGGTAAGGGTGCTAGTGTGCCTGTGCAGGCCTGGGTCTGAGGTCAGGCCTCAGCCACTGACCAGCCCTTGTGGTTCCAGCTGTTGAGCATGGCACCATCCAGCTGGACCTAGAGAATGCCTTCTACTTTACTCACCTCATCATGACTTTCAAGGTGACCCAGCCTGAAGGTTTCCTTTGCTTTCTCATCTGATGGCCAACAGTGATGTGGCCCCTGGCAACCCAGAGACCACCACCTCTTGTCCCTAGACATTCCGCCCAGCAGCTCTGCTCCTTGAACACTCAGTGGGCCATGGCCACTCCTGGCACGTGTACTGATATTTTGCCCATAACTGCTCAGGCACCTTCCCTGGGATCCCTCCTGCCCCTGGCCACGGAGTCAGTGATCTTGTCTGTGACCAGTTTTACTCAGATATTGAACCTTCCACTGAGGGCCAGGTCAGGTCCAGAGGAAGGGGTGGGGATTGGGCCCTGGTAGAAAGGTAATTTTCAAGGTATTGGGTCCAGCCATCCTGGTGAAGACCCATACAACCCCAAGATTCAGGGTAACCATCCTCCCAGCCAAATGTGTGTCCATGTCAGGACCGTCAGGAAGGAGGAGGGAGGCAGTGGTCCTCCATCCAGGCGTGGAATGGCAGGCATACCCGCCCAGTCACATTACCCAGCTCTGCCTCATCATAGTCCTCTACTGTCTTGTTGACTTCCCCATATCTGTTCCAGCTCTGTTCCCATGCCTTTGCCCAATGCATAGAGACTGGCTTGTGTAGCAGTTTCCATCTCTGTTCCAGCACTGAGCTCCTTTGTGGAGCCCCGTTGTGGTCCCCATCACTGCTTTCCATGACAGTTGTGAGCCTTCATTACCCCTGCTGGTCACTGTCCTGCCCCTTGATTTGTGATCTGTGCTTAGTTGATGTCCCTCATACCTGAAACTGCCTCTAGGTGGCACCAGTTGGTCTCGTGACTTCTTAATGAAACAAGTTTTTAAAGGATACAGCCACAACTTAGCAAAACAGACTAGAGCCAGGCCAGGCAAAGACAAACTCCACTGTAACTTTTTCTCTGTTCTTTAGTGATCACCTTGACTGTGGTTACTATTAACTATGCAGCCTGAGCCTCTACACTAGTTTCCTGAGTAGCCTTTGGCTCTTTCTCAACCATAAGAAAGGGGAGTCATGGCAAAAGACAAATACAGAAGGTAGCTTCAACTTGGTAACTGGCAAGCTATACCCTAGAAGAGGAGCTGTGGCCCCATCCTTTTATCCATGTTTATATTTAACTATTGCCCAGTTGAGCCCCATTGTCTGCCAGGCATTTGAACAGCTCTTAGTGGGAAACAGCTAGGCATTTGTTTTCTTGATGCTGATCTGCTAGAAAGTGGATAGATAAGCAGATAACATCTTATTGAATTGGCTGGGTAGTAAACTAATTTCTAGTTTGGACGATGAACTGAAGAGTGGAATTATTTACTGCATTGGGGAAGCAGGTGTCAGATACCTAGAGGCGAAAGAATGTTGTCCAGGCCAGGCATGGTGGCACATGCCTGTAAGTGGCAGCCTAGGAAGCCAGTGGGGAACAGGGATCGTGGTTAGAGTCCTGCTCGGGGCAATGTAGTGAGATCTAGTTCCAAAAAAAATAACTGGGCGTGGTGGCACACGCCTGTAATCCCAGCTACCTGGGAAGCTGAGGCTGGTGATTGAGTCTGTGGTACCCCGGGCAACGAGAGCCTGCGGTTCCACGGGCAAAAATAGCGAGACCTAGTCTCAAAAAAAAAAAAAAAAATGTTGTCCAGGAAGCAATGGGATGTATAGGTCTCAGGGACTGGAGAGCTGCAAAGGTGGAATTGTCACTAATTATCACTGTGGTCATTCAAAGTAGTTTGTCCAGGGTAGCAAAAATGGGGAGGTACCACAGCATGGGTCCTGGAGGAGGTGGCAGCAGTGATGCAGAGGAGAGGTACCCCCACCAATTCCTTCCCTTCCACCCTATTTGTAAAGAGGTGACAACCAATGCACCTGACATCTCACTGTCTCCAGAGCTCCTGCATACGACTAATCTCCATGTCAACTTCTCCAAACTGCACACACTGGATAATAGACCCCTAGAAGATCTTAAAGGACATCCCTTCCGCTACTATGCCCTCTATGAACTCGTGGTTCAAGGCAGTTGCCTGTGTCATGGCCATGCCTCTGAGTGCAGGCCAGCACCTGGGGTCCCAGCCAGTGTGGAAGGCATGGTGAGGCCTGTGGGGGGACATCCTGTGACGGGTAAGCTGAAGAACGAGGGCAGACTTGCCTTGCCTCCTTCCTGTCCCGGTGCATGGCCTTTGTGTCTGCTGCCACCACACTGTTGGTACCCACTGTGAGCGCTGCCAGGACCTGTACCAGGACCACCCATGGCATGCAGCAGAGTCTGGGCATTCCCACACCTGCCAGGGTATGTGCCATGCTCTGCACCACCTACATATTTGCTGTGGGTCTGCCCATATCTGTCTGTCTTGTTCTGCCTCAGAATGTGAGTGTCATGGGCATGCCTGCAGTTGTCACTTTGATGTGGCCCTATATCCGGCATCTGGCAATGTGAGTGGAGGCATGTGCGATGCATGTCAGCACAACACAGCTGGGCGCCACTGTGAGCTCTGCCAGCCCTTCTACCGAGATCCCAGGGAGGATCCTCGATCCCTTCACTCATGTAGACGTGAGCCCACCAATCCCTGAGCCCAGCATTGACTCTAATCCTTCAGCCCCTGGTTGAAGCCTGACCTAACTCTCCTTACTTTTGATTCCTGACTCAGCCTGTGAAATGGGGAGGTACGACCCCATGGGTGCCTTGGAAGGGGGTTTGTGTGATACACAGATGAGACCCGTGGCCTCCTTTCTGGGCAGTGTCGCTGCAAAATCCATGTCTGGGAAAGCGTTGTGACTCCTACCGGCCTGGTCATTATGGCCTGAGCCCCACCCAGTCAGAGGGCTGCCAGTGTGAGTGACACTTAAGAGTGATTCCCCCATCCCTGCCCTCCCAGCTCTGTCCTCAGTCACTGTCCTAATAACCTGTTTCCACCCACCCCTGCAGCAACCTCCTTAGCACCCAGGTAACCCTCTACCTTAGCCTGCAGGTGTGACCACCCCACCCCCACCCCCCCGGGAGCCAGGTCCCTGGCACTCAATGCCTGTGATCCCTCCACTGATACTTGTCACTGCAAACATTTTGTTTCTGGATGGGACTACAGCCATTGTCAGGTGAGCTTTGATCTGTCATCTGATTTCACCATGCTCTCGGGGACTGGCTTTCTAGAAGCTAACAAATAAGATGATAATCAATGTAACCATAGACTGAGTCTTGCACATGAATTGGTACCACTCCCTGACCTGGTCAGCACCACCATGGCCATCTGAAACAGTATATCCTCTCAGAAACTTGGGAACAAAAGAAGGAAGAGCTGTTAAACCAGTTACAAGAGTATTATGTACTGGGTTTAAAGGTATTTAACAGTTAAGTACGTTTGAAGGAAGTCTCAGCCTGAGAGAACTTTACAAATCTTTTGCCTAATTTTTATTTAGCCTTGGATATGTCCTCATCTTCTTACCTCCCTCCACGAAGCCTTGCAGGGGTAACCAGTTCTCCTCACTCAACTGCAGGCAGAGAAACATTCAAGCCCTCCCCTCCCCCACTTCACTCACAATGGGTCTTCCCAGTATATATGACCTCCCAGGCCTCTGACCTTCCCCTCCTTGACCACAGTTTCCTGCCCTTTCTCCCCACCCACCTATTCTTTCTTGCAGCCTAGATTCTGGGGTTTGAGTAGTGACTCTCCAGGTTGCCGGCCCTGTGACTGACTTTGGGGGTGCCTACAGCAGCAGGTACGGGAAGGACCTAGAGATCAGGATCAAATGGTGAAAATCAGATAAATGACTGTCCCCACACCCACTTGCTCAGGTGTTCTGCAGGGAAGGGCCTCTGCCTGTGCTGCCCCCACCTCCGCGGTTGTTGCTGCCATGAGCTGCAACCTGGATACTCTCGTGCTGCCCTTGACCAGGCTACAGCTGAAGCCAAACTTGGCCGAAGTCTTCAGCCAGCTGACCCCCAGCTGCCTGTGAGTGTCCAGGAAGGGTAGGGACAGGAAGAAATCAATGATCAGGGGTAAGAGGAAGTGTCCAGAGAGCTATATGAAGAAGGAGAAGGCAGGATTTACAAGGTTAGGAAGTCCAAGCAGGGGTACCAGCATGGTCAAGTTTGATGTCTTGGACAGAACCCATATTCCCAGGACAGTGTTGGAGAGGCTAGGACCGGAATGCTAAAGGAAACTTACATTCCACTTGCCTCTAGGGAACCCCCAGACCCGATCCTTCCCACTGTACCAAAGCCACATGGGCCTCTCCTCGCTGGCTCTGGTCCCAACTTAGGGGACAGCGAGCCCACAATGTGCCCCCCTGGTCCTGCCAAGCAAGTTGGTGATAGCCACCATCTGCACAAGGTGAGGAATTGGAGGAATAGATCTGATCACAGGTGACTAGGGCATTAGTAGGGATGGGGGCCCAAGCCTTGGGGATATGGGTTTTTGGGATCTAGAGGGAATGGGAATTTAAGTCTTGAGGGTCCTGGCTCCTAGGAGTCTGTGTCTCATATCCAGGCCCCAGAGGAACCCCTCCCCCTGCTGCTGGCTCTGTATAGTAGACTGGTGTGGGCTTTGCATGTGTGCTTGATGGGGCTGGCCTTTCTCTGCTGGCACCCATGGTGCCTCGTGCCCTGGTGTATGACGTCTTGTGTTATAAGACCCAGGTCAATGCCATAGGTGCCTGACAAGTAGATGGGTGGTGCTGGGTGGTGGGTAGCAACAGTTCTGACTGATAACCCCTGACCCTAGGCACCTGAAGACTGGCAGGCATTAATCAGTGTCCAGGCGCAGTCCCTGCCTAGCAGCTCCTGCTGTGCCCATCTGTTGCCTTCAGAGTTGCTGTTCCAGATGACCCACAGACATAGGTAAGCAGAATCCTGTGGCCACCTAACCTGTGACCACCAATACCAAGATTTGCTTACGCTGCCAACACATTCAAAACAACACCCAGACAAAATGGAAAATTTAAGAAGTTGGTCTTTTTTCCTTGCTTATAGGACAAAATCCGGTACCAATAACTATACAACATAAATAGGGCACCCCTGTGACTACATGATCATGACCTCCTTAAACCCCTCCTCCCACTTCCTTCCCTTTCCCTGAAGAGCTGTGGTTCTATCCAGACCTTTGTGCTTTGAACCAGGAACACGATATACCCAGACTTTGCGGCTATGGTGGACCAAGGGGGTGTGGACGCTTGAGTGGGGAGCTATCCTTTTGGATTCAGTGAGATCATGGGGACTCTAGCCACATCTGGGGAGACATAAATGGCAGCAGGGCAATATGGATGCTATGGGGCCAGGGAACTGGGGATTCCAGAGACCTAAAGTTGCCCTAGAGGACTGAGACAGGTAGAGTCGGGGTAGGGCATCCAGGCAGGAACAGCACATGCCAAGTTAAAAGGTGGGAATAGGGAGATGCTCAGTCTCAGAGGATATATGGACCTGGCAGACTTAAACTTTACCCTGAAGCAGTGTGGAGCAATGAAAGGGGTTTGAGCAGGGTGATACATGGGGAAAGTGGATTGTGAGGGGGAGGCGGCAGTGATTGAGTGGTGCGTTGCTTGCACTAGACTGGGGCCACTGGAAAGGAAGGAGAAATAAACTCAAAAGAGAAGCAGGAAGGTGGCAGTAGGGGGCTGTGGGTGTTGATGCAAGGAGGGGTAGCTGGTGTCAGTGGATGGGACTGGATTCATTGTCCCCTGCCTGCTACCCTCCACCCTCTACTAGATTGTGCTCCTGCCCCAGCTGAAGGAGTTGCCTGGATTGAGATCCATGGACCCTGGGGCAACAGAGCACTTGCAGGAACTCCACAAGGCAGGCTGCATGGAAGTAGCAAGGACAGCCTCTGCCAGCACCATGTCTGAGACCTGTGCCCGCCTCATTTGCAGCATCTCGGTCCTGCCCTATGGGGGTGGCCTTGGTGAGTTTGTGCTCCTGGCCTAAGAGGGCTGCAGGAGGCACCATGAGATTCATCTGAGCATGCTCTTTTTCTTGCCAGCTTGTGACTGCCACCCCCAGAGTTCACTTGAGTACTGAATGTGCCCTGCTAGGTGGGCAGTGTCTGTGCCATCCTAACATCATTGGTAGTACCTGTGACCACTGCATGCCTGGAACATACGGCTTCGGGTCCACTGGCTGCAGTGGTAGGCCTTTAGGGTCAGTAGGTATGGATGGATGTGGGCTATGAGACCAACTACATCCTTTCTCTATATGGCTTGATCACTCTGTCATTCCTCCACAGAGTGCCGCTACCATACTGAGGGTGCCACCAGTGCCATCTGTAACCCTTTGAGTGGGCAGTGTACATGCAGAACAGGCCCTATTGGTCACCGCTGTGACCTCTGCCTCCCTGGCTGGTGGGGCTTCCCTCACTGCAAACCCTGTACCTGTTATGGGCATGCTGAGTTGTGCCACCCACTTACAGGCATCTGCCAGACCTGCCGTGGAGCCACCACGGGTAGGCACTGTAAGAGGTAAGCACTGCTGCTGGAAGAGTTGGGCAGGAATTAAGTGGGCTAGCTTCCATTCCACAGACTACTGCTCATTGGTGCTTGGATGGTTACTACTGAGACCCCACGCTGGGCTCAGGCCAGCAGTGCTGGCCCTGCTTCTGACCAGGTCACCCTGACTCTGGCCTCTATCATGGGAGTTTGTGCCACATGAACAGCATGAGTGGATATATCCTGTGCCTCTGTGTGCCTAGTTATGCAGGTGAGGCATGGATGGCAGTGGCAACCCCCCCTGATCCTGCTCGTTTGTTCACAATCCCATCAGATCCTTGAGGCAAATCTTTGCCATATTCCCTGTAGAACTCAACAATCTAAGCGGGACCCTTATCCTCCCACAGCTCCTGTTCTGGGGAGGGAGTTCAAATGTGAAGAATTATAAGCATGGACTTTGTGAGACCCTTATATGGGCCATAATGTAGCCTGTGTCTTCTGTCCTCCTGGCTAGACCTCAGACTTTCTGGCTGAGTATGTTGAAGCCCCAATCCCAAACATACAGAAAGACATCCGAGAGCTGGGTGTGGTGGTGCACACTTGTTGTCCAAGTGCTGGGAGGCAAGAAGCTTGGAATCGCTTAAGCTTGTGGGTTTGAGACTACCCTGGGCAACATAGCGAGACCTGGTCTTGAAAAAGCAGCTGGGAGCCAAGGTGGGCGCCTATAATCCCAGCGACCTAGGAGGCCAAGAGGCAGAGGCTGGGGATTGCTTGAGTCCACAGTACCGCAGGCAACTTGAGTCTGTGGTACCCAGGAAACAAGAAAAAAATGAAAGACACCCAAGGCAACTAGACAACCCACAGGTTCCCCAATCCTCTTTAGGTCTGCGCTGTGACCGCTGCTCCTCTGGATACTTTGGGCACCCTTGGCCAGGAGAAGACCCTAGAAGGACTCCATGCCGGCCCTGTGCAACACAATATTGATCCCCATGATCCTGCTGCCTGTGACCCCCACAGTGGGCACTGCCAACGCTGTCTGCACCTCAGCCATGGCCCTAGTTGTGCCTACTGCAGACCTGGCTTCCATGGCAATGCTCTGCACCCATGGGGCTGCCAGTGTGAGTGTGTGTGGTATAGGTGGGGGCATCCTAGGATGGATGGGTTCTCCTTCAGACCTTGCCAACTTTTATTCTTCACAGGCTGCAACTGTGACCCCCCAGGCACAGTACCCACACAGTGCCATCTGGGGTTGAAGTCTGCTTTTGCAGTCAGATCAGTGGGCAGTGTCCATGCTGCCCCACACAGTGGGGCAGGACTGCAGCCGCTGTGCTTCCCTCTTCTGGAACCTGGGGGGACCCAGAGGCTGTGAGCCCTGCAGCTGCCATGCCCAACACACTTTGCAGCTAATGTGTCACCCAGTGAGTAAGGCTGTGTTGCACATAGCATGTGACAGCAGCCAGTGATAAGTAAATGTGGGTGTGCCTGTGACAGGTGTGAGTGTTCATGTGCCCAACAACCCTGATGGGCAAATT